>JABWPP010000050.1:144101321-144311321 GCA_016920855.1 Puya raimondii
ACCTAGTTGGTGTTAAAGGCCCGGCGGGGCGTGACAATATATATATATATATGTATGTATATATATATATATGTATGTATATATATATATGTATATATGTATGTATATATGTATGTATGTATGTATGTATATATGTATATATGTATATATACATATATATGTATGTATGTATACATATATAGTAGTATGTATGTATGTATACATATATAAGTATGTATGTATGTATACATATATAAGTATGTATGTATGTATGTATATATATAAGTATGTATGTATGTATGTATATATATATATATATATGTATGTATGTATATATATATATATATATATATGTATGTATGTATATATATATATATATATGTATGTATGTATATATATATATATATATATATATATATATATATATATATATATATATATATATATATATATATATGTATGTATGTATATATATATATATATATATATATATATATATATATATGTATGTATGTATGTATGTATGTATGTATATTGTTTTACTTATAAGTTGTGGTCATATCAAATAGCCCAAGTGGGAGAATGTTAGACTTAAGCCATATTTGTTAGACTTAAGTCATATGACGCATTTCGGTGTGGCCCTATTTGACCGACCCGTAATCTATTGGATGTGGTCAGCATTATTACCTGCTCCATTAAGTTGATTATGGAAAAAATGGTGGGAACGGTTATGGGGAGTTGTATCCACTACCTCACTAGTTGGTAGTTATCCCCTTTCACTACTTGGTAGTTATCGTCATGATGGGAAAGGAGAATTAGTGACATACATATAGGATGGTCCTTTCTCTTTGGTGGTGTAAAAAATTACAAGCTTGTGAATCCATCATAATTCTACCATTGTAAGAGGAATAACCATTGCAATTACATAATTGTATTCCGATTATTTGAAAGAGAATCATAAGAGTCGATCAAGATACGGGATCGAGAGGAGCTCGGAGACGAGATTAAAGTGTTTAGGACGATCCTCAATTGTAATTTCACCATGGCATTAGGTATAATCCGTATGTTTTCCAACACAGAGATTTCATGTCCCTTCTCAATACCAAATGGAATTGCCCAATATGTAGTTGAAAAGCATAGAAGAGTTAATTTGCTAATAAAGTTAAGCAAGGGCCAATTTGTAAATGGAGTTTTAGTGAAGGGCATATGCAACAAATCAAGATCTTTTGGTACGTAACATAAGTTTGTAATCAAGTTTACGATGAGCAGAATTTGGACACTTCATATGCCATGTAGCAAGGTTACTTTTAAACATAAGGGCGTGTTTGGTTCAAATTATATAGCATTATAAATTATTTCGACATAATCAGAGATTTCTGAATCAGATTACTACTGATACTGCACTACCGTATTTGATTTAATACAGTAATATAATGGTGCATTATAATGTATATTGAATTACTATGTTTGGTTCAGTTTATAAAATTCAGTAATTCTGACAATAAAATATAGTCTATTTCAAAATTACCTTTGTGGTCATATTTAATATTTTTTTACTAAACTATAACTTAATATAATTTACTCTTGAATTAATTATATTAATAATAAGCAATATAAATAAAAAAACTGCATATGAAAAAACAAATATAAAGCTAAAAATCAATTTCAACTAATATGAGAATAAATAAAAAAAACATATTATATAAACATACGATAATTCAAAAATAAATAAATTTTAATTTAGAAACTCATTTATAAGGATTCGTGCGAATAAGAAAAGAGAGATAAAATGACGCATTGAAAGAGTTTGGGCGGGGTTTGGAGGAAAAAAAATTGTAATTTTATGTAATATATAAGATTACCCGCTATCGATAATACGAGATACCCACTCTCTGCTTTGTAATATTGTTTGAGTAATATTGTATTATTTGTAATGCTACATCACCGACTAGATTAGAAACTAGATTAATCAAATGTAATAATTTTGATAGAATTGTCTGTAATTTTAATAGGATAATCCGAACAAAACGCGCGCTAGTAAAGTAGCAAATGAAAAGCCTCTTGGGTCATGCGCCTCATCATCTTGTGCTTATCATACTAATGCCGCAAATCTGGAGCTGAACAATCGGTGAACTTGCATGAACTACGCTCACCATGTCATGCATGGTGACACCTAATTAGCCATAAAACTAAATTTAACCATGCGATTGTGCACCTAACCATTTACCTTGGGCAATTTTCAACTTATAGCATTAAACATGTTACCACGTGCTTCATATTACAACTGTAAAAGTAGCCCCTTTATCTTTCATGGGATTAAATCGAAGTGCATCACCTTTTACTCTTTCCCACCTTGATTGGCACTATTTAGGGTTAGTAATAGCCCTAGTATGACTTTTTTTTATAAAATAACCCTTTAAAATTTTATAATTTAGAAAATAATCCTATCAAATTTATTTTTGACAAATTAATCTTCTAAAAGCGGTAAATTATTCACCGCTTTCAAAATATATCGTACGGCTATTAAAGACGGTGAACCATTTATCGTACCGTCTTATTTATACTTATCCATTTAACAACCATATTCACTTTCCCTCTCCTCCTTCTAAATGCGGTGAATCGTTCACCGTCTTTAGAATTTTTAATTTTTTTTTAATGCGGTGAATGATTCACCGCGTTTAAAAAATTAATTTACCAAATAAAAATTTGACACGATTATTTCGCTAATTATTAAATTTTATAAAATTATTTTATTAA
Organism: Puya raimondii; assembly: GCA_016920855.1. NCBI lineage: Eukaryota > Viridiplantae > Streptophyta > Magnoliopsida > Poales > Bromeliaceae > Puya > Puya raimondii. The sequence continues at coordinate 144,104,058 of JABWPP010000050.1, forward strand.
AAAGTCCGTAATAGAGGCCACCCTCTCTCTTGTTTTAACATTAATTAAAGATCTAGAAGGTGAGAAATATACGGAGCCTTTCAGTTCACTATTAGGATTTTGCGTACGATAAAACAAAGCGAAAAAAAAAAATCAAACAAAACTTTTTAAAACTTGAGATCCAATCTCGAAAACCACGCAAATATAGGATCCCTCGTATATAAGATTAAAAGAAAAAAAGGAAGATTTAATCTTTATCTTTGCGCAAATAGATCGATACTGCAATCTGATAATTGTAAAATTTGATTCTCTTGACGCCACACAAATATCCGGCCTCAAAAGATATCCGCACGAGATTGCTGATCTGATCGATATCATCACTAGGATGCTACCTTTTTTGCAGAAAACATCTTTTTACTAAAGGATCGGGAAGAATAAGGGAGTGAAGGAGAGAGATGACGACTAAATTTTTCTACAAACATACGTTTCATATAAAGAGGAATATATTTTCTTTTTATAACAGATAATAAGCATTAAGAGTAAGAATAAATCTAGGCCCTACACTCTAAGTCCTATTTGATTCGGAGATAAAATAGGCAAGACAAAAGTTATCAACGCTATTCCACCAAATGAGATGTCTTTTAGTCGAAATATTTTATTCCGATCAAATCTTAATATTCCCGATTATCCCATGATAGTTTGGAATAAGCTATTCCACCATTTTAATGAAATAGTGTTATTTCAAGGGTTAATTCTAAAGATTATAAATTGACTTAAAAGTAAATCATGTAGAAATAATATTTACATATTATAATAAGTTAATTATATAATAAAAATTATTAATTGTACTATATTACTGCATATTATTAATATTTAAATATTATAATAAATTATACTTCAAGATTATGATAAATTATTTTTATTAAATTTACGTTCAAGTAGAATTTAAAAAAACTATTTTTATAATAACTTAATATAATAAATTATTTTTATTAAATATTTTAATAAATTATTTTTAAAACAAAGTATATATTTAAAATCAAAATCAATGTTCATTTTTTTCACTATTCTCTATTATTCTATATTAAACAAACACAATTTTAATTATTCTGAAGAATAACAGCATTACAAACCACTATCACAAATAAGGCTGGCAAATGAGCGAGTTCGCTCGAGTTCGCTCGTGTTCGGCTCAGTATTCAGCTCGCTCGAGCTCGACTCGTAATTAAATGAGCCGACCTTAAATAAAAAAAATCAAAAATTAAAAATCAAAATTTATTTCGAACTTGAGTATTACCGGGCTCGCTCGCATTAGGCTCAAAAAGCTCGAATGAATATATATATATATATATATATATATATATATATATATATATATATATATATATATATATATATATATATATATATATATATATATATATATATATATATATATATATATATATATATATATATATAGAGAGAGAGAGAGAGAGAGAAAGAGAGTTGGCTGGGATACTATCGACAGCACCAAGCGCTTGGTGCTACCGAATTTTCTGTCATTAAATTTATCCCTTTTATTATTTCTAACTGTTAGATCATACTATTCAACTAACCATCCACTCAACTTTAAGGAACAACTATCAACCTAATCGGCGATCACTATTATCCTAACCGCACATCCAAAGGCCGAAAACCTAATAGCACCAATGACTTGATGCTATTAATAATATTCCAACCAAATTATATATTATATATATATATATATAAAATTGAGCTCCTATGCTTTTAAAAGCACCAAGCAATTGGTGCTTGTAGGTTTTTAACCCTTGGATTAGGAGATGGACGGTTAGGATGATGTGGGCCCCCTAGGGTTGAGTGGGTGGTTGGTTGAATAGTATAATCTAACGGGTGGAATTGATCAAAGGGGTGAATCTAACGGCAGAAAACTTACAAGCACCAAGTGCTTGGTACTTTCACAAGTACCATAGCCTGACTCTATATATATATATATATATATATATTGTATTTTATTTATATTTATATAGAGTTTTAGTTTTTGGGTATATTTAATGGCCCACAAAACCAAACCAACAAAATTCTACGCTAGTTACTCTTTCTCTCTCCCTCTCTTTCACTTGCTCGCATAGTTGCTTTTCCTAAATTATTTTTCTTAATATTATAATACCGTATTCATGCATTTATTTTGTATGTTAAACTATTAGACCTTTTTTTATCAAATATAAATAATGTTCTCTAAAAATTAAACTATAAATTGCATAATGTTAAAAATTTCAAGCAGCTCGTTTAGGGTTCGAGCTTGCTCGACTCAAAATTAGGCTCGCTCGAGCTCGGCTAGAATTAATTTCAAACCGAGCTTGAGCCTAATTAATTTCAAGCCAAGCTTGAGCTGAGGTAAGCTCGCTCAAGATCGGCTCATTTCCACCTCCTAGTCACGGAATACTAAACTATCTCAAGGATAGAAAAACTAATTCCAATTCTCCATATTCCAGAACTAAACGAGACCTCAAACAAAGAGCATATGTGCAGCTACAAGGATATCATGGACTGATACGACAAGCAAGTACATAACCCTACTATTAAGTATATTAAGACCTTTTGAAAGGTCGATCTCTCCTCTTTAATTTAGCATTTTGAACACAAGCATGATCCTAAGGTCTTTAATGCATGGATTTAGCAATGATTTGATCATACTGGCTTTCTTTTGCGATCATTATCTGAAAACTTTATTTTGGCCACTTTTTTCCATGGCACATATGAATATTGTTCTTACAAAAAGAATAAGAGGTTGGCCAACTTCAATGTTAATGTCAAATGCCTTCCGGTCCAAGATTTAACAAGGGCTTCGCGTTGAAGCTTCAGTAACACCTAAACATCAGCAGCATATTCACAACAGCATTTGGGTTTTATGGTTGGATGCGACAACGTTGTGTACACCTTGTAAGAATTAGGCATATTGTCAGTAGCCATCCTTTTCTCATAAATCATTTCTGCCATCAACCTGTGCTTGTCAGTAGCCATCCTGTTCTCATAGATCATTTCTGCCACCAATTTCTGCCACCAACCTGTACCTAAAGAAATCTCCCTAGACGGCATAGTTATAGACTCTGCGTTGCAGATGAAACAAAATCTCTAGTTTCCCTTGTTTCACAGCAAAGATACAGCTCTATGGAAAAATAAACAAAAGGAAAGAACATTTGACCTCATATTTTCAGCATCTAAGGCTATGAAACCTTGCCTTTATTGCAGGACTGCATTGGTTGGCATTCTGAATGACAGAAACAGAATCAGCCAACTGCAGGAGCGTTGGTTGACCTTCCGGTCTATAGAAACAGCATCAGATAAACCAACGCCCTGTTTGGTGGACGGAGGCCGCAATGTCTATTAGCAAATTAAATAGTAGGAGGCTTCTAGTTTATTGGCATGGGCAGAAAACAAAAGCACCAAATGGAAAAGAAGACATCTACAGCATTAGCCAAGGATCACAATAATACAACTTCCAAATTATACTAGTGGATTTCTTGTAAATAAGGAGGATGTATGTATCGGTGGAAAATAGATCACCTAGACATTAGATCATTCAGAAGGAACCACATGTTTTGAAGATAATTCAAGAGTAAAAATGGTTTTTGAGGATCCTGAGGACAGCTTGCAAAATTAAAGTTTCTTCAAATTGTAAAAGCAAAAGAGGCATATTCGAGGATGAAACAGTCACCTGTTGATCCATAGAAAAATGTGTCATTGTAGACCCTTCATTAAAAAATAGAAGGGTCCAAGAGATCCGCGATAACGCCTTCATATTTTTTATTCCCCCACATATTCAACTATACTAAGTTCATGCACCTACAACCAAAATGATTTGCTAATAGAAAATGACTTAGATTACATTAGTGAACTCACTAAACTAACCATGAAATGGTGACTGCACATAAAGGGAATAAGGTAGCGGCAAACCTTTGCAGTTAGATATCAGAAGATGAAACTGAGCATATGTTATGAAGTCATCTCTGTTCGATTGTAGTCCTCCACGAACTTCCAGGTAGGTATCATTGCATTTGACCACTGAGGCCCAAATTTTAAAAGACCTTTAAGCCATCTGATTTTAACAGCAAGTTCCTCCAGTTCGAAAATGGAAGCCTCTAGAGTGTCAGGATGCCTTATTGAAGTCAGATAGATCAGCTTGTCGGTCCATATATTATCAAAAGGATCAAAGTAACGAAGTGGGTATCTGGTGGACCTATATATGCTTTCACTGTTCATCAACATGGTAGCTGATGAACTAGATGCTTTGCTAAATGAGTTCAGCTTTCCATTCTCTATCAGCATGTTAGGTGAACTTGTTACTTCATCACGCAAACAGGATGTATCATATAAACCATTAAGCATTGCTTCCATGTCAGATGAATCTTTTACATTGCCACTCAGACTGGATTTGTACAAGCAGTTCTGTATTCCTTCCCTAGCATCATTGGATTCCAAGTCGGTACTCATGTTAATTCTTTCTGCATTTGAATCTTCTACAATTAGACTATTAGTGAAGAAGTAACACACAAAAGAGCATGACTCTTTGAAACAATGCATGGCAAGTAAATCAGAAAGGCATATGGAATAAGAATTTGATGCATAGTTAGATGTATGTATATATGTAAGTATATACATATATATCATCAATAAAACACAAACCATATCTGAGAGATCAACAATGCAAGAGTTTATCATAAAAAATGACTGTTCATTTACACTAATCAAAAAATCGTCATTCTACATCTTTGCATGAGATATATTGATTATCAAAATCTGACCATGTATTATGACCTTTCTTTGACTTATTGAACTCATGAAGCTGATTTGCCTTCGTACTTTCGAGCACAACTTATGAAAGCAGATCAAGTTTTGGAAAATATTTCCCCCACCTCTTATTGTAATGCACTAGACTTTGGCTAAATTGATAAGGTGCGGATTAGGTCATAGTAGACATGATTAAAGCGGGTTTTGAAAAGCTTAGACCTGAGTTTGGATCGAATTGAAATCAATTCAGATCGAAACGGAATCCTGAAAATAAGCAAAATCTGAGTTTCAGACTTTTCGGATGCCCGAAACAGGGATTCAGGTGCCTGAAAATGTTTTGAAACCTCAAAGAGGGCATCCGGACCATCTTTAGGATTCACTAACCAAGAGTTCAGGTGAGTGCAGGAATCAAGGATTCGGGCATCGGAATCTAACTACGGGCGCCCGGAACATCTTCCGGATGGTCTTCCGTGAGCGTCCGGATGGCTTTCAGACGCTCAACCCGAGAACGGGGGTCGCGCGGCCTATTAAATAAATAGATGCCTAATTTCCCCTGCGTGCGCCCAAATAATGTTTGGAGCGAGACTGAGCGAGCGTCCGGATTAGCAACCAGGCACAGCTACGTGAGGTTCGAGCGGGCTCCCGAAACCTAGCGTAAAGGGTGAGAATCTGTTGGTTGTAAATTTGGATTGTTGGTTGTAAACAACCCCATAAAAATTCTAACATCCTGCCCAAACAACCCAAAAACAATCCTTACAGAAATGCGGGGAATGATTCACTATTTTTCAAAGACAGTGAATGATTCACTGTGTTTAGTTACTCTACTATGAAAGCAACAAATGATCCACCGTCTTACAACTCATAAGAAAAATAAGGTTATATTTGCCCAAGTTTTATTTGCCCAAGTTTTTATTTGTTCAATAGATTATTTCATCGAATTAAAAATTATATAAGATTATTTGCCCAAAAAAAGTCCTAGCAACAAGAAACTGTCTAACAAAAGAACAAATTTACTAGAAAAGTATAGCCCCTAAACCTTTAACTTAGACGAAGTCCAAATAAGAGAGAGAGAGAGAGAGAGAGAGAGAGAGAGAGAGAGCGCGCGAGAGAGAGAGAGAGAGAGAGAGAGAGAGAGAGAGAGATAACTAATAAACAAGTATTGTGGTTTTATTTCCTCACACAAAACTTGAATGATGTCAAACATTCACTCTTTGTCAATGTGCCAAAGAACCTATAATGGCTGTTTGGCCATGTGGTCCCGCGCCACAACAAGACGTGCAACCGCAAAACAATATGGTGTTGAGAAAGCTCCGCAACCGGAGCAAGCGGAGTTTTCTCAAAAAGCCACGCAATGCGGCCTGCTTGTGGGCCGCAGCGCAAGGCCAAACAAGGCCTTAGTTTAGTAGCAAAATGATCATGCTCCAAACACACAATGCAACAAACAGATGGTTCCAGACATCCAGTCACTCGAAAAACAAATGCAATTAAGCATTTCACAGACAAGTAATTTTCAAGATTCCCTCCACGCTCCAGCAAAAAAGAAAATAAAAAATATCAAACCCACTATCACCGGTTACCAATAAAACTTTTTTTTAAAAAAAGAGTATTTATGATCATTATATATAACAACGCATTAGAAGTATGATATTACTTGCATCTACAAATTTCCATCATTTCTTGTAATGTTGTTTTGTCTTTTTTTCTTTCTTTTTTTAATTATAATACCCAGTTCGTTGCTTTATAAAAAAATTCAAGTTATGATCTAGAATCAATTTTTTGTTTAGAACAGTTAGTTAGGGTGATATTCCATAGAAGGAATAATAATAATAATCATGGTGCGCTCAGCGAGTCTGCGTATATTAGTTCTATTTATTGCTTGGATCAGAATTCTAACCTCACTCAAATAATAATAGTCCATGGTCTATAGGCCGGGTCTACTAAATTATGAGGAGAACTAAGGCAATGATCTGATTGGTGTATGTGGGGACTCACACGTGACCGGCTTTAATTAAGACTTAATGGGTTAAGGGAATTGTCTAAAATGAATAGAACTTAACTAATTGTATAATTATAATAGGGTAGGGTATATGATAAATGCGATAAGAATGAGCTGTGAACAGAAAGGTTTGGCTATATTATGAAATGTATGTAGGGTACACACACACACACATCAAGGGGTATGATGTGGCGAGACAGGGGAGTGAGGAAACGTGATGTTACAGTTTATTGACATTGGCTAATTGATAGTGGTTGGGGATCCTTTTTTGTTGGTCATAGTGTTAATGAATTAAACTAATGGAAAGAATAGGGGAAGTGGGAAGAAGGAGGGGGATAGAGGTAAGAGGGTGGTGGTGTGATGTGGGGGTTATTGTTGAGGGGGTTAATGGTTTGAGTTGGGTTTTGTGTGGGGTTATAAAGGAGAGATGTATATTGTTGTGATTAAATTGTTTTTGGGGGGTGTATTTGATGTTGGGTTAGATTTTGTGTTGGTGATGTGTTTTTGAGTTGAGTTTTGGTGGTTTATTTTTGGGTTGGGGGATTGGTGGAAGATGATTTGTTTGGGGAAGATTGTTGTGGGTTAGGGGTATAGTGATGGGTGGATTTGAGAGTTGATTGGTGGGGTGATAGTATGATATAAAAAGGTGAGGTGTGGGGAATGTTTGGGGGTGGGGGGTGGGTTTCACAATATTAAATAAACATTAATAAAAAAACATAACAAATGACCAAGAAAAGTGTAGGTACAAGAACAAGACAAACAACATAATAAATTCACATCAAAAAAAAATTAACAAACAATCAATCAAAGTGAGGTAATGGTGGTGGGTGTAATTAATAGTTAATGATCAACATCATTAGGATTTTACTAATGGTACAACGGATCATTAAAAAACATTCAAATATTATACAAACTTAACAATATAACAATAAAATACAATTATATTTTAAAAAAAAACTATCATAACAATTCATAAACATACAATCTACAAACAAATAACACCATTTATCATTTTTTACACATTATCATTTAAAAAGGATCAGCTAAATCAAAATAAATATCCATAATCATGAAAAAATAAAAAAAACTAAAAACAATACAAAATACTCATTTATTAGAATCAACGACACAAAACGATCATATATAAAATATTAATACATGACAAAAAATTCATATACTTAAGAATGCATTAAAAATCAAGATATTAAAATTCATAATACACATATAAATAATTAGGCATACAATAAATGCTACAAAAACAATAATATTCAAAGTTAATTCTTTACCTATCCACAATATATCAAAGAATAAAACAAAAAGATATCAAACAAAAAACATAACAACATTTAATTTTAGACAAATTCATCAAATACAATACTCAACATTGACTACAAAAAAAATCATATAGTAGAACCAAATAACATATTAAACATCATCAAGCGTATGCATACCCTAAAAATTAAGCATAAAAGCCATTCTTTCTGAATTCATAAAAAACAAAACAAGGTTCAGCTTAACAAACAAATTATCAACATAGATACAGCACATAATAAAATAACAAGTCACAACAACAAGAAAATCATAGAAAATATCAATATAAACATTCATGAAATCACATTCATTAATCACAACAAAAAATTACAAAACAAAAAGACACAATGCATTAATAAAGAACAAACATCTCAAATACAAGAACACATAAAAGAAAGATCATCATAATCATCATTAATAGAAATAATCAAGACAAAAACATCAATCATACATGGATTCAAGCACATAAATAGCATAAAAACAGAGAATACGTGCGATAACATAGCTCGACAAAGGCCGAACAGCGAAACGGCTCACCCAAACCGAAAACTAAGGTGAGCATGATGATCAGCGCATCGCTGCGATCATCGTGCTCACCTTCCCGAGCTTCGGGAGGCAACAGGGAGCTCAAACATAAGCTTACGGCCAAAATCAACTCAAAACACACCCTGGCCAGAGCAACAAGCTCCGGCCGACTGCCGGCTGACATGCACGGCCAGCGGCGGCCAAGGTCGGATGCGGGGGAGGTGAGGAAGAGGGGGCTCACCTCAGCCGGCGGCAGGAAGCGGCGGCGGCGGCGCGGGGAGAAAGCCAACTCTCGGGTTGGCTAGGGCACGGCGGAGCGGCAACGGACGGCGATGGCGGCCGGCGGCGATGCGAGCACCGGCAAGAGGAGGTCGCCGGACGTCGGCCTGACGGTGACCGCGACAAAAAAGACCAGCGGTGGCGGAGGCGGAGGCGGAGAGAGCTCGGCCGCGGCTGCCCTAGTTGCCCTGGCCGAGCCCGCGGCGGCTGCGGCGGCGCTCCGGCTGCACGGCGACGGCCGGGGAGGTAGGGGGCGGCGCCGGAGGACCTGAGGGTGGCGGCGCTCACCCTCCAAGGCGGCGGGAAGCTGCGGCGGCTCGGGTCCAACTGCCTCGTCCAGCAGCTGCCCTAGCAGCAGCTAGCAGCAGCTCGGCGGCGGCTCCAGGCGGTTCCCGGCGGTAGGGCTCGACTCCGGCAGTCGTGCCACCTCAGGGGGAGCTCAAGCGTGGGTTCCCCCTGGGTGCACACCGTAGGGAAGGGGAAGAAGAAGAAGAAGAAGGAAAAAGAGAAGAAAAAGGGAGAGAGAGTTGGCCGGGGTTGCGCCGGCCAGGGGGGTGGCCGGCGGCGGCCGGCGGCGCAAGGGGGAGCTGGCAGGGGAGCTGGGGGAGAGGGGGCTCACCTCTGGGAGCTGAGGGAGAAGGAGAGGGAAGAGTTCTCTCTCTCTCTCCACTCACACACACACAAGCACACTAATACACATGTAACTTTGCACAAAAGTCCCTCAAACAAAGGATATAGCCCCTGGGTCCCTCACAGCAAGCACAAAATGCCCAGACACCCTTCCACAAGCAAACTCAAGCAAAACGGTGCGTGAAACAGGGTCCAGATCGCGAAACCAAAAATGTACAATTCGACCTCTCGGCGAAGAACATGGAAGATCTTTTGATCCGTTCGTCGCATGTCAAAACGGATTGTGCCATCGCGTTCAGCACTGCCGAGACATCGAATCTACCATTTTGGATCGTCAGATTCGGACTCCGGATTGCGCCGTTAAGCCGTTCACTCTCCGCAACAAAACTTAAAACAATAAATTACATATAAATACAACATATACATATATATATATATATATATATATATATATATATATATATATATATATATATATATATATATATATATATATATATATACGTATACAGATCAAATACACAGTAACAGGGGAGTGGAACACAGAATTCTAATTTCCAAAATTCGAATTCTCACAAAATAGCACAGAAAGTAAAATATATAATTATGCAAACAATTTCTTAAAAATTTTGAAAAAAAATGTAGAACAAAATGAAACTCTCACTAACAGAGGGAAGAACGAAATATTCATATAACTTGTAAGCTACATGTAAAAGATCATAGAAAAGAAAAAAGAAAATTCGTGAACCTATCCAATCCTCCCTTGTCTAATCTGAACAATAAGTATATTATTATTTTTCCACTAAACTACCACTACAACAAAATTGAGTTTTAGTGGCGATTATTTTTTAAATTCCCGGCAATTATAATTGCCGCTAAATAGTTTCGTGGCAATTATGATAATGGCCGCTGTTGGTAGGGTCGGTAAAAATTATTGTGGCATTTGTTCCGGCGGTTGGTAAAAGTCTAAATAAATGCCACTAAATACTATACAATAGCAACTATTATAAATGCCACTATAATTAATTATAATTGCCACAAAAAATATACTAAATGATTGCTAAATAAAAATTATAGCGGCATTTATATTTAATATTAAAATATTGATCCACAACTAAATGTTCCAATAAATTGAAATATTAAAAAATAGTAATAACCAAAGAGCATTAATAATTTGCATAACAAATAGTCTTTACTTTCAAATTACAATCTCAATACTCAAATTAAAATTTAGACATGAGTTCTAACAACAAAATACTTGTTCGAATTTTAGCGACACAATAACAAATTCTAAATGATATTAAACACCTATAATCTCGGAGAAACTCCAAATTATAAATATTTAAAACTCAATGTTTCACTTTGAAAGCTTGCTCAAGTCGATAATAAAGTCCTGCTTGCTCAAGTCGATAATAAAGTCCCAAAGAACCTGTTTCAAAATAATATTTTTGCAATTAGTGTACTGAAAAACAAAAAACAAGAAACAAAAGAGAAAAGAGAAGGTCTGTTGCTTTCAGTTAAGTGAACAGTTATGAAAAAAAAAAAAAGAACAAAAAAAAAAATCTACAATATGAGATTCAATATAGCATGAGGATAAGGCTCCAATTTTGGCCCAGCACAATTTATTTATGGCAATCAAAAAATTAAACCTCGTAGTAAGATTGGGAAATTGAAATGACCACATATTAACTTATTTACCAAACGGATAAACAGAATCATAAGGAAAAATTATTCTATCGAAGCTAAAGATATTTTGAAGCACTCTATTTACCTGGCATCCACAATAAAGGCAGTAGTGATGTTCGTCTCTCAACTCGGTCAATATCTCGTGCAAATCCTGCGAGACAACTATATAACATTAATCCTAGTTTATGGACCAACAACACTCAAAAACCAAAACATTACAATAAAATTCCTTCAAAGACACTGCGCCAAATAAGATAAGCGCTTATTTGGCCTCCAAATTCTAGAAAAGCTTCTCTATTCGAGAAACATAAGTTACATGGTTGATCGATGAAATATCTAGAGCTACTAGTTGGAGTTCGAAGGATGAAATGTCTAGAGCTACTAGTTGGAGTTCGGAGGCAATATCTAGCTCAAAAACGTTACCAAAAAAACCCAGAAATTGAGATTAAACTAACTCTATAATCAATATCCTCATCAAAACTATCTTTGAGAAGCTGAAATAGAGATTGATTCAAATTATAAAAGTCTATATAAAAGTTGTTAAAAAAACAAAATACCTTAATGGGTAGATCAAGATGTATGGAAAGAACTAGAACAATAAGAATTAGAAACATCAGAAACCTATTTTATGAACATCATAAGAATAAAAAATAACCAGTTATGATAACAAGAAAGTATTTTAAAGTAATTTGCTTCAAATATTACCAAGCACACTATGCTAACTAAGTAATTTAGTAGTTCAAAAATGACCTACAAGTATACAAAAATATTAAAGAGAAGAAGAAACAAAAAACTTCTATAAGTAATACTCTCATACCTTTCCTTGGGATCGAGAACAACAAGATACCGTTTCTTCGGGAAATCACAACCGGTTATGAGAACCAATTCTATGGAAACATGCCATTAAATTATCAAAGGAGATCATGAAAACCAAAAGCCAAATCAGTTGATTAAGGCTTTTAGGCATGACCTCATTCTAGAAATTGCAAAATAATGAAAAAAATCTGGAACTAGAAAGACAATTATAGATTACTGAGTGCAAATAATATTGCTTCAGTGGTTTTTCCAGTCTGGTACAAGATTTCAGATGTAAGTATTACACGTTGGTTTTCGGTGAATACAAAGTAGAATTAACCAATAAAAGTCAGGCCTTCACATTCTTTCGCATGCTAAAAATGTGAAATGGGAGAATCAATTATTTTTTTCTCTATTTTTTTTAAAAAAAGTTGGGAGATATTAGATGGATTGTACCTATGATGATGTTCACAGGCAGAGCAGAAACATCGACAGAAACATAAATTAGTACATCAAACAAGAGTCCTGCGATCAGAATTGCTAAAGCAACCCAGAGTGGGCTAAAGCAACTCTGTCAACACGAAAGGAAGAAGAGAACATATGTCACGCCCCGGGGTCCCTTTCTATAAGCCAAAATTATCGGGCTGTTTTGAAAATTCAGAGTTCAGCGAAAAGTGCCCAATTTTTTTTTTTTTTTTTTTATAAATCTTAACCCAAGGACGTGCAACAGACCCGCCACAAATACAGAGATTCTCCGTGACAAACGGACAGAGTCTCCCCTGTATTTGCACGGCGTCGCACAATATACAATATACAAACATTTCCATCCACTCACAACCATTCATAATTACGATACATAAACAATTATATCTATCAGTTGAAACGTTCCCCACACAGGAACCTCAAATTTGAAACACTAAGAATCTTAATGCGTGAAAACCTTTTCTTTTTGAAAACAGCTACCTCGATGGGTAGGAGACATCATTTTCCAAAAATCCACATAAAACCATGTCAAGTTACTTATTACAGTAATCATACGAAATCAAGTTCCAAAAATCCAACTTCACTGAACCACAAAGTCTAATGCAAGTAATAGGAGGGTAGGAAAGCTAGACCGCTAGCTAGTCGGGCTCCAAGAGTCACTCGCCCGTCGTGCCTCGCGCACCGTCCCAACCCTCTCCTCCCAAGTCACCTGTAAATGATAGTGGGGGGTGAGAACATGTACACATGTCTCCCCCTCCCAGTGGGTACTGCACTGGCAGACAAGAAACTGAAAGGAGTAGAGTAATACAGTAGCTATGCAAGTAAGTGGAGAAGCAGGTAAATAAACTACAGCTACTGTATGAATAATGCATCAATGGAAGAATAGTTCAAATATACCCAATCCAACCGCCGTGTCGGTCTAAAGACCTCAGGCAATGCCACATAAGGCTCTCCCTGGCATACGTCCCTGGCGAAAACCACCACCGGGTCCACGGGTCGGCGACCGACCACTTTTCCGAAAAAGTACACCCTCTTGCGGTGGCCAAACCGCTGGTGTACGTGAAGATGCGCATAAGCCGTGGCGATCAATGCAAGTATGATCAATAACCATCTGTCGTCAACAAACCAACAATCCTACCCCGCAGGGCAACCCGACCACATGGGTCATCCAGTCACAAGAACCACAGAACCGACCGAATAGGTCACAATAGTCAAACCGCTCTACTTCTAGATCATGATAATAAATACTGGAATATAAACAAGTAGAGCAATAATCATAAAGATCAATGGGTGCTAAGCTCACGAGTAGAATATGCAAGGAATATAAAAGAGAGTGGAGAGGACGTCACCGAGCATACACCACAAGGTCAACCTCGAATCAAAGTACCCACCCTCTAAACAACCGCGTCGGAATCCGGGACGCTCCGCAAATCGACCGGACCTACAATAGGCCCACCGAGTCAAGGACAAATCTCACCTGACTCAATACATGACTCATGCACACATCCCACAATCCCGAGACTCGGTTTCCCAAACCCGATCTCCGTAAATCGCCGCCGAAAATCCCGAACCCGTATCGGGATGTCCTCGGGACCCACGAGAAGTCCCGAAAGGTGCCAACTCGCTTTGCGAGTCAACCGCTGCTCCGAGACACACCTATTTGGGTGTTCCGGCAGCAAACACTAGGTTCCACAGTTAAATGATTATCGTCGGATAATCTTTCCGATCTGGGTTCCCGGAAGTGTCAATTTCGACACCGGAACCCACCGTCGCTCTCACCGGACGTCTCCGAACACTCGAGACAGTCCCCAAGACCAGCCAACAAGGCTCAGCGGCAGCCCACAAGTCACACACATTTCGTCGGAGATTTCCGAGCCGAAAACCACGTTTCGCCGACGGATTTCGTCGGGAAACGCTCCGAAAACCCATTTTCGGACAAACGAAAGGACGGCGGACCTTGGACAATCAGTCCACAGGTCACACGTAGTCCATACATACTGCCCTCAGGACCCACGCAGTGTACAATTGCATAAAAGCTCTCAACTTTCCATAAAATTATATTATTTTATGTGATTTATCGGACACTATGGGTCGTTATGACAAACAAATTGAGGGTCTTCGGGGGGTCAGCCGAGACACGCACCGATAGGTCTCGACGTGTCGGAGGCCGTGCTCACAATTCGGAGCACATCCGGACACTGTGGAGCGCGCAGGCGCGACGCGAACTTCAGCGAACTATGCGCACTGTACGATGATCGCGCTTATTCCGCAGATCCAGGAGGCGCTGACCACAATGGAGGTGAGCATCGCGTTCGGCACTGACCGACGATCACCGTGCTCACCTCCGGAGGCATCAGAACAGCCTCCGGATCATCGAAATATTGACCCGAACTCAGATCCATGCACAGACTGTAGCAATTAGGGCTTACCGGGGGGCAGAGGGAGCTAGGGCACGGCCGGCGGCAGTTCTGGCGGCGGGGCGGCGGGCTCACCGGCGGCAGAGGGGTTGCTGCCGGTCAGGGGAGGTCGGCGCGTGCGGTGGCCGACGGCGGGAGGGCCGGCCAGAGAGGCGGCGGCGGTGATGCCCTAGCTCGGGTGGTTCCCTAGGCCGAGCCTTCGTCTCCCGGCGATCGGCGGCGGCTCGGCGGCTCCGGCGGCGGTCCCGTCGGCAGACGACGGATGCGGGAGGGCCAGGGAGGGCCGGCGCGGTCGGCGCTCCAGTTGGTCGGAGGGCGGCGGAGGGCGGCGGTGGCGATGCTAGTCCAACCCGCACCCGCACAGGTTTTTTCGGGCTCGAGCTCGGGTGGTTCCCAGCGGTCACGGCCGACGTCGGCACGGGGGCACCTCGAGGCGGCGGCGGCGGGTCGCCTGAGGTAGGAGAAGAAGGGTGGTCCGACAGGTCCCGAGGAGCGGAGCGGCGGCGACGCGCGGGGAGGAGGAGACCGAGCCCCCCCACGGCCAGATCTGCACCAAGGTTGGTGCAGATCGGCTCCAGCGGTCGCGTCGCGGCGGAGGGCGGCGGCGGGGCGGCGGCGGCGGTCCGGCAGGGGTCGACGGAGGACGTCGGGACACCGCCGCAGGGAGGAAGTCTCGAGGGTGCCCTGCTTCCCTCAGGTGACTCCCGGGCAGAGATGGAGAGAGAGAGAGAGAGAGAGATTGTGGAGGTGGTTGGTTGTCTTGGCCGGCCGGAGCTTGATCGCCGGCGTTGGCGGCTGGAGCGGTGCGCGCGGCGCGCAGAGAGGGGGAGGGGAGGCTGCTGGGGTTCAGTTTGGAGGGGATAGATGCTAGGGTTAGGGTTCGTGGAGGAGGAAACCCTAGTTACCTATATATACCCAAGGGGTCATTTGCAGAAAACACCCCCAAACTTCAGAATTTTTACAGCCAAGCTCTCCACAGCATGTGTGTAAAACACGCGTACGCACCTCCATGTGCGGTCTCATGCGATTCGGTACATACAATATAAGGGGTTTTGTACGAATTTCGGAAACAGCACCACACCACTTCGACCCCTCCTCGATAGTCATGCAAAATCTCGAGATCCCGTCCGTCAGCGGAACGAACATGATGTGCACTTATGCGATCCAGCACTACCGGCATCGAGTCTCACGATTTTGTTTCGTTCGATTTAAGATTGGCCGATTTCGGGGGATCCGTTGAGTTCCTTTAACGAGACACACATGTCTATTACGATTACGGTGTTTCAGTTCGACATAGTTCGCGATTCGCTGATCAGAAACCGTGCATCAACCAAAATTGTCAATTTAGATCCATCCAGAATTTACTCGAATACGTTATAAAAACGGCTATTGGATCACTATGAACAGAGCTCCGACACATAGCCATCTCTAATCATATCGATCAGAGTTACTATGTGAAAACGAAATTGGGCAGATTTCAGGGAATCGATCATCCAACTTTTCAGTCAGTTTTCTTCGATAATATAACTAAATCACACACATCCAAAATCTTCATTTAAACATCATTTGCGTCCAGGATTTTCACCAGAGTTTACATTAACCGATCGAGCCCGATTTATGCTAGGTTCTCAATTAAAGGTAAGCTTGCGATTCCGATTCCATAGCATAAACCCCTTTAAAACCATGTACACACAATGAAGAATTTGCAGTTCCCTCAACATAAAGTACTTTTTCAAGGTCAACCGTTGTTTTTCTCGAAAAACCGTGCATCAAATCCAAAATCTAGTCAGTCATCGAGTCCAGAATAGTATCAGACGAAGTGAAAAACGAGCTATTGGACCACTAAAAGAGTCCGACACACTCCAGAAGCCATCTCTAATCATCTCCTCATGGCCTATCCGAAAAACCAGAGTTAGTTACTATTCACTTAAGTGAATTTTTCGAAATCGCGTAAACTCTTTCATTTTAAATCATTTTCTCCCGAAACTTGACGAGTGATTATGTAATTAAAATACACACATAAACATCGTCAACGGAGGGTTAAATTGCATTAAAATTCTCGGTCTTTACATCCCCCCCCTTAAAAAAAAAGTTTCGTCCCCGAAACTTGAATACATTTACCCCTCAAGTAAATGTGCTAACATTCCCGCATAATCGATTCAAGCTCCCTACAACGCTTCGCGTTCTTCATGATTAGCCTATTGAACTTTAACATACGGAATGCTCCGGTTCCGCAGTTTTTCTCCTCACGTGCCAATATCCGCGTCGGAGCCTCATCGTAGGTCAGATCCTCCCGAAGCTGAATAGTCGTCGGACTGCTGACATGGGGGATCAGAACTACACTTCCGAGTATGGACACGTGGAAGCCATTCATGTACTTGGGCGAGACACGGAGGTAGAGCCAATCTGTACGCCACCGGACCAACGCGCTCCCAGATCTCAAACGGTCCCACATATCTCGGGCTAAGCTTGCCCCTCAAACCGAACCGTTTGATCCCTCTGGACGGTGAAACCTTTGAGCAGCAGAACATGCTCGCCGACCTGAAACTCTAGGTCACGTTGCCGATGGTCCGCGTAGCTCTTCTGCCGACTCTGTGCAGTCAATAATCGCTCTCTAGCACTGCGAATCTTTGTCTCTGCGTCCACCACCAAGTCCGGCCCGAACATCCGGCGTTCTCCGATGTCGTCCAACTAATAGGGGGGGACCAACATCGACGCCCATATAAAGTCTCATACGGTACCAACCCAATGCAAGCCTGATGACTGTTGTTATAGGCTAACTCCACCAGTGACAGGTACTTGAACCACCCGTCACCTAGTCCAGGACGCATGCACGTAGCATATCCTCAAGAGTCTGAATAACTCGCTCAGACTGTCCGTCGCTCTGGGGATGGAAAGCCGTACTGAAGTTCAGCTTCGTACCCAAAGCTTGCTGTACACTATTCCAAAAACTGGGACAATAACTCTTCACTCAGAAACTCAAGGTCCACCCAAATCTGGTCCACGTAGCAGTAACTAACTCAACTACGTCAAAGGTTCATGCAGGAAAAATTCTGGGACAACACCATAAGTCTGGAGTATGTTTTCGGAGTCCGAAACGACGCACTCCAACTTACCAACAACATCAACCTGCTCACCATGAGCGAATCTATATCATTGTCCCAAAACCTGCGTCAATAACGTCCGTCTTGGAGACTACAGTCTCCCACCAGTTTGAGATACAACCAGAACGAAATCAAACCCTTAGCTTCAAAAAAATCCATTAGCGGTATTACGACATTTCTTGGTTCAAGACCAAACCATCCGCCTAGACCAACAGGTCTAAGGCTCACACAACCACCAGTTGAGCTCGACAAGTAAGTCAGCTTCAGGTACATGCGGTTCAACATAAAAGTCCATGGGGGTGTCCGCAACAGGGTTGCCAATCGCAACAAACAATCAAAATCATCAATGATGCTCAACATCTGTCTCCACGAAACCCGGTCGCTGAAATCCACATGGGACCAACGATTCAATGTTCCATACCACATCCGATACCTGTCTCAACGAGACCCAGATGCATCAATCATCAAGTGACCAGAAGAGCAATCCGCTCCAATAAAATTCGTGTTTAACCATGTCATGTACCTTGTATTCAAACACCTGCATATACTTCTGAGCCAAAGGCCAGGCTCAGTCCATGTGCCTAACGTCGTTCACATCTTCTAGCAATGCAATATAGATTGCAACTGAGAACGTATTATCTAACTCGTCCCTTAACTATGCGAGACCTGGCTACTGGCTAGTATACCACCAGACCAACACCGAAATACGTACCATTGATGAGGTTAATTCATCATTTTACATAACCTTGCCTAGGGCTAACCCATAATATACTGCGTGGTCGGAGATGACCACGATTCTAACCTTCGCATGATCATCCATAAAGGTTATCTACACGGGAAAACACAATATCCCAATCCAAATACTCCCAAAAAAGGGTAGGGCATTTCATCCTAACTTTTGACAATACGTTGTCTGCAGCCAACGCATTTATCAAAAGAAAAGTGAAATACCGTAGATCCATCTCCAACGTCATGTTGGAGAAGTGACACTAGCACGAAATCACCCAATCTCACGATGTTGCACCAGAGTGCACCACAACATTAATAAATATCGACTACGGAAGTCGATATTCGAGATTGGACCAGCAATCGAGCCGACTCCCTAGGAGTTCTATGGCTCCAACAACAGGAATATGAACTATCTACGACATAGAGTCGCCAACTACGCAAGCCAAATACGATCAACAGCTCGATTTTCGAGCCTCATCCATCCATCACCACAACTTATCCTTAGGGGGTTTCTTTTCTTTTCCAATTATCCTAGATGCCATAAGCATACATAAACCAGGTGTCATCCCATACCACACTAATTTAGGTGTTGGGACTGCCCCCTACACAACGTGTGCACCACAAAGACCTAACATTGAAGCTAAGTCATATCCAATCCTGGCTTACGCCAATAGGCGCAAAGATCACGGAAGATCAAAATAGCTATACTGACAAATCCACCAATAGGGTATTTAAACATCACTTAAGCGAGAAAGATCTTCTAAGCTCGCTTCGCATCACGAACATCCTTCAATTTCATGAGTCAGACGAAATCTCACTGGTATATCCACACGGGATCTAATACCTTGCCTGAAGCTTTATAAGGAGCCCTATAACCTCGATACACACTAACCCATCTTAAGATCAGGGTCAAGCCAACAATTTATCCGAAGAAAGAGAAAAATCTCGTAAGCTATCGCCAGCTTACTTTAACTATCAATACTTGGGTTCGTTCCTCTCTTTCGGTGACACATGCCACCATTAGAGGGTAGAGAAATAGGGTAGGCACCACGGTTCTACCCACCAAAGCTAAAGAAACCCTACTCATAACCGCAACCGCACGAGCGGTCGGCGAACAAACCTCGGGCCGCACACCAGCAGCCCACGCAATACATGCAGTCAAACCTGCATAAATCATCATCTCCACAGAGATGCCTGTAATTGTACATGAGCTCTAAATAGAGAGCAGTAGGCACTAAAGCCATACTCACAGAGCCTGAGGAAATAATATCTGCATTGCAGTTGACCAAGCGATTGCACTTCAATCCTCGAGCTGTACTCGCACAGCCCCAATCAACAGTCGCGACTGTAACCGCGCACGGTATCGCCTCCATAGAGATGCCCACGGTGGACCTCGTGCTCTACATAGAAAGTGGGGCCAAGTAATCACGACTCAGCCGTCAACTAAGGCCCAGCAAATGCCACTGCCTGGAACCTTAATATCAACATCTGCCCCGAGTGGTTTTACCAAGTCCACATCACCCTACCACTCGATATCTGTCTAGTAATCCGCCACCACTCCCAGTAGAGATACAAGTCTGCACCGCAACTGCAAAACAAACACGGGGTAACGAAACGACAATAAACCTCGAGTTAATAAAACTCGACCAACTTACCGGAACTCAATCCCACAACCCCGTGCTCTCACGTGCTTATAAACCTTAGGTCTTCCTAGGGTCAATCTAACCAGTGGTTCAGTTCTATTTTCACAAGTACGTGAGTGATGTCGTGTTTGTAACATTGGCTCTGATACCACTTTAATCTGTCACGCCCCGCGGTCCCTTTCTATAAGCCAAAATTATCGGGCTGTTTTGAAAATTCAGAGTTCAGCGAAAAGTGCCCATTTTTTTTTTTTTATTATAAATCTTAACCCAAGGACGTGCAACAGACCCGCCACAAATACAGAGATTCTCCGTGACAAACGGACAGAGTCTCCCCTGTATTTGCACGGCGTCGCACAATATACAATATACAAACATTTTCATCCACTCACAACCATTCATAATTACGATACATAAACAATTATATCTATCAGTTGAAACGTTCCCTACACAGGAACCTCAAATTTGAAACACTAAGAATCTTAATGCGTGAAAACCTTTTCTTTTTGAAAACAGCTACCTCGATGGGTAGGAGACATCATTTTCCAAAAATCCACATAAAACCATGTCAAGTTACTTATTACAGTAATCATACGAAATCAAGTTCCAAAAATCCAACTTCACTGAACCACAAAGTCTAATGCAAGTAATAGGAGGGTAGGAAAGCTAGACCGCTAGCTAGTCGGGCTCCAAGAGTCACTCGCCCGTCGTGCCTCGCGCACCGTCCCAACCCTCTCCTCCCAAGTCACCTGTAAATGATAGTGGGGGGTGAGAACATGTACACATGTCTCCCCCTCCCAGTGGGTACTGCACTGGCAGACAAGAAACTGAAAGGAGTAGAGTAATACAGTAGCTATGCAAGTAAGTGGAGAAGCAGGTAAATAAACTACAGCTACTGTATGAATAATGCATCAATGGAAGAATAGTTCAAATATACCCAATCCAACCGCCGTGTCGGTCTAAAGACCTCAGGCAATGCCACATAAGGCTCTCCCTGGCATACGTCCCTGGCGAAAACCACCACCGGGTCCACGGGTCGGCGACCGACCACTTTTTCCGGAAAAGTACACCCTCTTGCGGTGGCCAAACCGCTGGTGTACGTGAAGATGCGCATAAGCCGTGGCGATCAATGCAAGTATGATCAATAACCATCTGTCGTCAACAAACCAACAATCCTACCCCGCAGGGCAACCCGACCACATGGGTCATCCAGTCACAAGAACCACAGAACCGACCGAATAGGTCACAATAGTCAAACCGCTCTACTTCTAGATCATGATAATAAATACTGGAATATAAACAAGTAGAGCAATAATCATAAAGATCAATGGGTGCTAAGCTCACGAGTAGAATATGCAAGGAATATAAAAGAGAGTGGAGAGGACGTCACCGAGCATACACCACAAGGTCAACCTCGAATCAAAGTACCCACCTCTAAACAACCGCGTCGGAATCCGGGACGCTCCGCAAATCGACCGGACCTACAATAGGCCCACCGAGTCAAGGACAAATCTCACCTGACTCAATACATGACTCATGCACACATCCCACAATCCCGAGACTCGGTTTCCCAAACCGATCTCCGTAAATCGCCGAAAATCCCGAACCCGTATCGGGATGTCCTCGGGACCCACGAGAAGTCCCGAAAGGTGCCAACTCGCTTTGCGAGTCAACCGCTGCTCCGAGACACACCTATTTGGGTGTTCCGGCAGCAAACACTAGGTTCCACAGTTAAATGATTATCGTCGGATAATCTTTCCGATCTGGGTTCCCGGAAGTGTCAATTTCGACACCGGAACCCACCGTCGCTCTCACGGACGTCTCCGAACACTCGAGACAGTCCCAAGACCAGACCAGCCAACAAGGCTCAGCGGCAGCCCACAAGTCACACACATTTCGTCGGAGATTTTCGAGCCGAAAACCACGTTTCGCCGACGGATTTCGTCGGGAAACGCTCCGAAAACCCATTTTCGGACAAACGAAAGACGGCGGACCTTGGACAATCAGTCCACAGGTCACACGTAGTCCATACATACTGCCCTCAGGACCCACGCAGTGTACAATTGCATAAAAGCTCTCAACTTTCGATAAAATTATATTATTTTATGTGATTTATCGGACACTATGGGTCGTTACGACAAATTGAGGGTCTTCGGGGTCAGCCGAGACACGCACCGATAGGTCTCGACGTGTCGGAGGCCGTGCTCACAATTCGGAGCACATCCGGACACTGTGGAGCGCGCAGGCGCGACGCGAACTTCAGCGAACTATGCGCACTGTACGATGATCGCGCTTATTCCGCAGATCCAGGAGGTGCTGACCACAATGGAGGTGAGCATCGCGTTCGGCACTGACCGACGATCACCGTGCTCACCTCCGGAGGCATCAGAACGGCCTCCGGATCATCGAAATATTGACCCGAACTCAGATCCATGCACAGACTGTAGCAATTAGGGCTTACCGGGCAGAGGGAGCTAGGGCACGGCCGGCGGCAGTTCTGCGGCGGGCTCACCGGCGGCAGAGGGTTGCTGCCGGTCAGGGGGGGAGGTCGGCGCGTGCGGTGGCCGACGGCGGGAGGCGGCCAGAGGCGGCGGCGGTGATGCCCTAGCTCGGGTGGTTCCCTAGGCCGAGCCTTCGTCTCCCGGCGATCGGCGGCTCCGGCGGCGGTCCCGTCGGCAGACGACGGATGCGGGAGGGCCAGGGGAGACCGGCGCTCCGGTTGGGCGACGGCGGAGGGCGGCGGTGGCGATGCTAGTCCAACCCGCACCCGCACAGGTTTCGGGCTCGAGCTCGGGTGGTTCCAGCGGTCACGGCCGACGTCGGGACACCTCGAGGCGGCGGCGGCGGGTCGCCTGAGGTAGGAGAAGGGTGGTCCGACAGGTCCCGAGCGGCAGCGACGCGCGGGGAGGAGACCGAGCCCCCCCCCCACGGCCAGATCTGCACCAAGGTTGGTGCAGATCGGCTCCAGCGGTCGCGGCGGCGTGAAGGGGCGGCGGCGGCTGTCCGGCAGGGGTCGCCGGACGTCGGGACACCGCAGGGAGGAAGTCTCGAGGGTCCTGCTTCCCTCAGGTGACTCCCGGGCAGAGATGGAGAGAAAGAGAGAGAGAGATTGTGGAGGTGGTTGGTTGTCTTGGCCGGCCGGAGCTTGATCGCCGGCGTTGGCGGCTGGAGTGGTGCGCGGCGCGCAGAGGAGGGAGGGGAGGCTGCTGGGTTCAGTTTGGAGGGGATAGATGCTAGGGTTAGGGTTCGTGGAGGAGGAAACCCTAGTTACCTATATATACCCATGTGTCATTTGCAGAAAACACCCCCAAACTTCAGAATTTACAGCCAAGCTCTCCACAGCATGTGTAAAACACGCGTACGCACCTCCATGTGCGGTCTCATGCGATTCGGTACATACAATATAAGGGGTTTGTACGAATTTCGAAAACACCACTTCGACCCCTCCTCGATAGTCATGCAAAATCTCGAGATCCGTCCGTCAGATTTCCGAACGGATTGCACCAGCGCGTTCAGCACTACCGAGACATCGAGTTCACGATTTTGTTTCGTTCGATTTGATTGCCGATTCGCAGATCCATAAACCCCTTTACCGTTCACATGTATAATTACAATTTGGTCCCTCAACATAAAGTAGGCTTTTCTCAGAAACCGTGCATCAAATCCAAAATCTGTCAGTGTCATCGAGTCCAGAATAGTCGAATAGTTGAAAACGGGCTATTGGACCACTATGAACAGAGTCCGACACACTCCAGAAGCCATCTCTAATCATTGGCCTATCCGAAAAACCAGAGTTACTATTCACTTAAGTGAATTTTCAAAATCGCGTAACTCTTTCATTTTAAATCATTTTCTCCCGAAACTTGACGAGTGAATATGTAATTAAAATACACACATAAACATCGTCAACGGAGGGTTAAATTGTTTAGTAAAATTCTCGGTCTTTACATCATTCCCCCCTTAAAAAAAGTTTCGTCCCCGAAACTTGAATACATTTACCCCTCAAGTAAATGTGCTAACATTCCCGCATAATCGATTCAAGCTCCTACAACGCTTCGCGTTCTTCATGATTAGCCTATTGAACTTTAACATACGGAATGCTCCGGTTCCGCAGTTGTTTCTCCTCACGTGCCAATATCCGCGTCGGAGCCTCATCGTAGGTCAGATCCTCCCGAAGCTGAAAAGTCGTCGGACTGCTGACATGGGACGGATCAGAATTACACTTCCGGAGTATGGACACGTGGAAGAATTCATGTACTTGGGCGAGACACGGAGGTAGAGCCAATCTGTACGCCACCGGACCAACGCTCTCCCAGATCTCAAACGGTCCCACATATCTCGGGCTAAGCTTGCCCCTCAAACCGAACCGTTTGATCCCTCTGGACGGTGAAACCTTGAGCAGAACATGCTCGCTGACCTGAAACTCTAGGTCACGTTGCCGATGGTCCGCGTAGCTCTTCTGCCGACTCTGTGCAGTCAATAATCGCTCTCTAGCACTGCGAATCTTTGTCTCTGCGTCCACCACCAAGTCCGGCCCGAACATCCGGCGTTCTCCGATGTCGTCCAACTAATAGGGGACCAACATCGACGCCCATATAAAGTCTCATACGGTACCAACCCAATGCAAGCCTGATGACTGTTGTTATAGGCTAACTCCACCAGTGACAGGTACTTGAACCACCCGTCACCTAGTCCAGGACGCATGCACGTAGCATATCCTCAAGAGTCTGAATAACTCGCTCAGACTGTCCGTCGCTCTGGGGATGGAAAGCCGTACTGAAGTTCAGCTTCGTACCCAAAGCTTGCTGTACACTATTCCAAAAACTGGGACAATAACTCTTCACTCAGAAACTCAAGGTCCACCCAAATCTGGTCCACGTAGCAGTAACTAACTCAACTACGTCAAAGGTTCATGCAGGAAAATCCCGGGACAACACCATAAGTCTGGAGTATGTTTTCGGAGTCCGAAACGACGCACTCCAACTTACCAACAACATCAACCTGCTCACCATGAGCGAATCTATATCATTGTCCCAAAACCTGCGTCAATAACGTCCGTCTTGGAGACTACAGTCTCCCACCAGTTTGAGATACAACCAGAACGAAATCAAACCCTTAGCTTCAAAAATCCATTAGCGGTATTACGACATTTCTTGGTTCAAGACCAAACCATCCGCCTAGACCAACAGGTCTAAGGCTCACACAACCAGTTGAGCTCGACAAGTAAGTCAGCTTCAGGTACATGCGGTTCAACATAAAAGTCCATGGGTGTCCGCAACAGGGTTGCCAATCGCAACAAACAATCAAAATCATCAATGATGCTCAACATCTGTCTCCACGAAACCCGGTCGCTGAAATCCACATGGGACCAACGATTCAATGTTCCATACCACATCCGATACCTGTCTCAACGAGACCCAGATGCATCAATCATCAAGTGACCAGAAGAGCAATCCGCTCCAATAAAATTCGTGTTTAACCATGTCATGTACCTTGTATTCAAACACCTGCATATACTTCTGAGCCAAAGGCCAGGCTCAGTCCATGTGCCTAACGTCGTTCACATCTTCTAGCAATGCAATATAGATTGCAACTGAGAACGTATTATCTAACTCGTCCCTTAACTATGCGAGACCTGGCTACTGGCTAGTATACCACCAGACCAACACCGAAATACGTACCATTGATGAGGTTAATTCATCATTTTACATAACCTTGCCTAGGGCTAACCCATAATATACTGCGTGGTCGGAGATGACCACGATTCTAACCTTCGCATGATCATCCATAAAGGTTATCTACACGGGAAAACACAATATCCCAATCCAAATACTCCCAAAAAAGGGTAGGGCATTTCATCCTAACTTTTGACAATACGTTGTCTGCAGCCAACGCATTTATCAAAAGAAAAGTGAAATACCGTAGATCCATCTCCAACGTCATGTTGGAGAAGTGACACTAGCACGAAATCACCCAATCTCACGATGTTGCACCAGAGTGCACCACAACATTAATAAATATCGACTACGGAAGTCGATATTCGAGATTGGACCAGCAATCGAGCCGACTCCCTAGGAGTTCTATGGCTCCAACAACAGGAATATGAACTATCTACGACATAGAGTCGCCAACTACGCAAGCCAAATACGATCAACAGCTCGATTTTCGAGCCTCATCCATCACCACAACTTATCCTTAGGGGTTTCTTTTCTTTTCCAATTATCCTAGATGCCATAAGCATACATAAACCAGGTGTCATCCCATACCACACTAATTTAGGTGTTGGGACTGCCCTACACAACGTGTGCACCACAAAGACCTAACATTGAAGCTAAGTCATATCCAATCCTGGCTTACGCCAATAGGCGCAAAGATCACGGAAGATCAAAATAGCTATACTGACAAATCCACCAATAGGGTATTTAAACATCACTTAAGCGAGAAAGATCTTCTAAGCTCGCTTCGCATCACGAACATCCTTCAATTTCATGAGTCAGACGAAATCTCACTGGTATATCCACACGGGATCTAATACCTTGCCTGAAGCTCTATAAGGAGCCCTATAACCTCGATACACACTAACCCATCTTAAGATCAGGGTCAAGCCAACAATTTATCCGAAGAAAGAGAAAAATCTCGTAAGCTATCGCCAGCTTACTTTAACTATCAATACTTGGGTTCGTTCCTCTTTCGGTGACACATGCCACCATTAGAGGGTAGAGAAATAGGGTAGGCACCACGGTTCTACCCACCAAAGCTAAAGAAACCCTACTCATACCGCAACCGCACGAGCGGTCGGCGAACAAACCTCGGGCCGCACACCAGCAGCCCACGCAATACATGCAGTCAAACCTGCATAAATCATCATCTCCACAGAGATGCCTGTAATTGTACATGAGCTCTAAATAGAGAGCAGTAGGCACTAAAGCCATACTCACAGAGCCTGAGGAAATAATATCTGCATTGCAGTTGACCAAGCGATTGCACTTCAATCCTCGAGCTGTACTCGCACAGCCCCAATCAACAGTCGCGACTGTAACCGCGCACGGTATCGCCTCCATAGAGATGCCCACGGTGGACCTCGTGCTCTACATAGAAAGTGGGGCCAAGTAATCACGACTCAGCCGTCAACTAAGGCCCAGCAAATGCCACTGCCTGGAACCTTAATATCAACATCTGCCCCGAGTGGTTTTACCAAGTGCACATCACCCTACCACTCGATATCTGTCTAGTAATCCGCCACCACTCCCAGTAGAGATACAAGTCTGCACCGCAACT
Organism: Puya raimondii; assembly: GCA_016920855.1. NCBI lineage: Eukaryota > Viridiplantae > Streptophyta > Magnoliopsida > Poales > Bromeliaceae > Puya > Puya raimondii. The sequence continues at coordinate 144,131,701 of JABWPP010000050.1, forward strand.
GCAAAACAAACACGGGGTAACGAAACGACAATAAACCTCGAGTTAATAAAACTCGACCAACTTACCGGAACTCAATCCCACAACCCCGTGCTCTCACGTGCTTATAAACCTTAGGTCTTCCTAGGGTCAATCTAACCAGTGGTTCAGTTCTATTTTCACAAGTACGTGAGTGATGTCGTGTTTGTAACATTGGCTCTGATACCACTTTAATCTGTCACGCCCCGGGGTCCCTTTCTATAAGCCAAAATTATCGGGCTGTTTTGAAAATTCAGAGTTCAGCGAAAAGTGCCCATTTTTTTTTTTTTAATTATAAATCTTAACCCAAGGACGTGCAACAGACCCGCCACAAATACAGAGATTCTCCGTGACAAACGGACAGAGTCTCCCCTGTATTTGCACGGCGTCGCACAATATACAATATACAAACATTTTCATCCACTCACAACCATTCATAATTACGATACATAAACAATTATATCTATCAGTTGAAACGTTCCCTACACAGGAACCTCAAATTTGAAACACTAAGAATCTTAATGCGTGAAAACCTTTTCTTTTTGAAAACAGCTACCTCGATGGGTAGGAGACATCATTTTCCAAAAATCCACATAAAACCATGTCAAGTTACTTATTACAGTAATCATACGAAATCAAGTTCCAAAAATCCAACTTCACTGAACCACAAAGTCTAATGCAAGTAATAGGAGGGTAGGAAAGCTAGACCCTAGCTAGCTAGTCGGGCTCCAAGAGTCACTCGCCCGTCGTGCCTCGCGCACCGTCCCAACCCTCTCCTCCCAAGTCACCTGTAAATGATAGTGGGGGGTGAGAACATGTACACATGTCTCCCCCTCCCAGTGGGTACTGCACTGGCAGACAAGAAACTGAAAGGAGTAGAGTAATACAGTAGCTATGCAAGTAAGTGGAGAAGCAGGTAAATAAACTACAGCTACTGTATGAATAATGCATCAATGGAAGAATAGTTCAAATATACCCAATCCAACCGCCGTGTCGGTCTAAAGACCTCAGGCAATGCCACATAAGGCTCTCCCTGGCATACGTCCATGGCGAAAACCACCACCGGGTCCACGGGTCGGCGACCGACCACTTTTCCGGAAAAGTACACCCTCTTGCGGTGGCCAAACCGCTGGTGTACGTGAAGATGCGCATAAGCCGTGGCGATCAATGCAAGTATGATCAATAACCATCTGTCGTCAACAAACCAACAATCCTACCCCGCAGGGCAACCCGACCACATGGGTCATCCAGTCACAAGAACCACAGAACCGACCGAATAGGTCACAATAGTCAAACCGCTCTACTTCTAGATCATGATAATAAATACTGGAATATAAACAAGTAGAGCAATAATCATAAAGATCAATGGGTGCTAAGCTCACGAGTAGAATATGCAAGGAATATAAAAGAGAGTGGAGAGGACGTCACCGAGCATACACCACAAGGTTAACCTCGAATCAAAGTACCCACCTCTAAACAACCGCGTCGGAATCCGGGACGCTCCGCAAATCGACCGGACCTACAATAGGCCCACCGAGTCAAGGACAAATCTCACCTGACTCAATACATGACTCATGCACACATCCCACAATCCCGAGACTCGGTTTCCAAAACCGATCTCCGTAAATCGCCGAAAATCCCGAACCCGTATCGGGATGTCCTCGGGACCCACGAGAAGTCCCGAAAGGTGCCAACTCGCTTTGCGAGTCAACCGCTGCTCCGAGACACACCTATTTGGGTGTTCCGGCAGCAAACACTAGGTTCCACAGTTAAATGATTATCGTCGGATAATCTTTCCGATCTGGGTTCCCGGAAGTGTCAATTTCGACACCGGAACCCACCGTCGCTCACCGGACGTCTCCGAACACTCGAGACAGTCCCCAAGACCAGCCAACAAGGCTCAGCGGCAGCCCACAAGTCACACACATTTCGTCGGAGATTTCCGAGCCGAAAACCACGTTTCGCCGACGGATTTCGTCGGGAAACGCTCCGAAAACCCATTTTCGGACAAACGAAAGACGGCGGACCTTGGACAATCAGTCCACAGGTCACACGTAGTCCATACATACTGCCCTCAGGACCCACGCAGTGTACAATTGCATAAAAGCTCTCAACTTTCCATAAAATTATATTATTTTATGTGATTTATCGGACACTATGGGTTGTTACGACAAATTGAGGGTCTTCGGGGTCAGCCGAGACACGCACCGATAGGTCTCGACGTGTCGGAGGCCGTGCTCACAATTCGGAGCACATCCGGACACTGTGGAGCGCGCAGGCGCGACGCGAACTTCAGCGAACTATGCGCACTGTACGATGATCGCGCTTATTCCGCAGATCCAGGAGGCGCTGACCACAATGGAGGTGAGCATCGCGTTCGGCACTGACCGACGATCACCGTGCTCACCTCCGGAGGCATCAGAACGGCCTCCGGATCATCGAAATATTGACCCGAACTCAGATCCATGCACAGACTGTAGCAATTAGGGCTTACCGGGCAGAGGGAGCTAGGGCACGGCCGGCGGCAGTTCTGCGGCGGGCTCACCGGCGGCAGAGGGTTGCTGCCGGTCAGGGGAGGTCGGCGCGTGCGGTGGCCGACGGCGGGAGGCGGCCAGAGGCGGCGGCGGTGATGCCCTAGCTCGGGTGGTTCCCTAGGCCGAGCCTTCGTCTCCCGGCGATCGGCGGCTCCGGCGGCGGTCCCGTCGGCAGACGACGGATGCGGGAGGGCCAGGGAGACCGGCGCTCCGGTTGGTCGACGGCGGAGGGTGGCGGTGGCGATGCTAGTCCAACCCGCACCCGCACAGGTTTCGGGCTCGAGCTCGGGTGGTTCCAGCGGTCACGGCCGACGTCTGGGCACCTCGAGGCGGCGGCGGCGGGTCGCCTGAGGTAGGAGAAGGGTGGTCCGACAGGTCCCGAGCGGCGGCGACGCGCGGGGAGGAGACCGAGCCCCCCACGGCCAGATCTGCACCAAGGTTGGTGCAGATCGGCTCCAGCGGTCGCGGCGGCGTGAAGGGGCGGCGGCGGCTGTCCGGCAGGGGTCGCCGGACGTCGGGACACCGCAGGGAGGAAGTCTCGAGGGTCCTGCTTCCCTCAGGTGACTCCCGGGCAGAGATGGAGAGAAAGAGAGAGAGAGATTGTGGAGGTGGTTGGTTGTCTTGGCCGGCCGGAGCTTGATCGCCGGCGTTGGCGGCTGGAGTGGTGCGCGGCGCGCAGAGGAGGGAGGGGAGGCTGCTGGGTTCAGTTTGGAGGGGATAGATGCTAGGGTTAGGGTTCGTGGAGGAGGAAACCCTAGTTACCTATATATACCCAGGTGTCATTTGCAGCAAACACCCCCAAACTTCAGAATTTACAGCCAAGCTCTCCACAGCATGTGTAAAACACGCGTACGCACTTCCATGTGCGGTCTCATGCGATTCGGTACATACAATATAAGGGGTTTGTACGAATTTCGAAAACACCACTTCGACCCCTCCTCGATAGTCATGCAAAATCTCGAGATCCGTCCGTCAGATTTCCAAACGGATTGCACCAGCGCGTTCAGCACTACCGAGACATCGAGCTCACGATTTTGTTTCGTTCGATTTGATTGCCGATTCGCAGATCCATAAACCCCTTTACCGTTCACATGTATAATTACAATTTGGTCCCTCAACATAAAGTAGGCTTTTCTCAGAAACCGTGCATCAAATCCAAAATCTGTCAGTGCCATCGAGTCCAGAATAGTCGAATAGTTGAAAACGGGCTATTGGACCACTATGAACAGAGTCCGACACACTCCAGAAGCCATCTCTAATCATTGGCCTATCCGAAAAACCAGAGTTACTATTCACTTAAGTGAATTTTCAAAATCGCGTAACTCTTTCATTTTAAATCATTTTCTCCCGAAACTTGACGAGTGAATATGTAATTAAAATACACACATAAACATCGTCAACGGAGGGTTAAATTGTTTAGTAAAATTCTCGGTCTTTACAACATAGAAGAAACAGAATGAACTGACTGAATAAAATTAGAAAAAAAAAAATGCAGTCATAAACTTGTAGTGATGTAGATATCCCTTCACGTTCTATGTGTCTTCCTCCGAAGGCAGAATCTACTCTCCACGCCCAATAATTACTCTGTTAAACAAAATCAATACCAGAGACAAAATTAACTTACATCGACTAGTAGAAAAATCACGCTATATGTTAACACATACTATCAAATAATTCACTAAAAACAAGTTTTAGCACAAACTAGTCACTACCTTTAATGAATAAAACAGTTTTGAAGTTGTACAAATGTGTGGAGAACCCCCCCAACTATGGACCATTTATTTTAGCTGCAACCACACAAAAAAAAAGATTAATTATCTCGGCTCAAGTTTCTTACCGTGCCATAAGAACGATCTTATTTAGGTGAAATAACTGCATTTGTAGGCATCACAAATAAAATCACCAAAGAGAGAGCTAGAAATATTTAAAGGGCAGTAATTAATGCACTCATAAGCGATACTAGATGGAAAACCACCATGAAATTAGGGAATATATATATATGCCTGCCAAAAACAAGTTTTCCCCAAAAATGAAATGATTAAAAAAAAAAAAAAAATCCAACCAAACTAAATAAAAAAACATAAAGAGTACAAGCTATAAAAATATAAAAAGCGAACAGATGAAGAGAAGCACATGCATAAAAGAAGTGTATCAATTATTCTATAATCTATGCATGTCAATTTTTCTCATAAGTAAACTAATAAGATGAGGTAGTCACACGAATTTCTCAGTTTATCAGCTAATCTACTTTGCCAACAGGTCTACTGAACTTCTCGCCTAGTTGCAAGACCAAATATTTTCAATGGTAAGAATGATCAGCCACACTAAGACAAATCAAACTAAAGATTACAGTTGTTCCAATGGACATTCATGATTCATCTCAAGGAGTTTCTCAATTTTCTTCCAAATTCAGACGCTAAAACACCTTCAAACCATATCCAATTACCTCATAGATTACAGCATGAATATATTATCTTGTCATTAGCAAGGTTATACTAAAATAGATTTGATTCTATCTTTTCGAAAATATGTGTGTGATCACAGTATGGTTGGGATGCAAGTGGGCCTGTGAATCACAGGATGGTTAGGATTCAGGGGACTCGTTCCTCTGAATCATCTTCTCTCCCTACAAGTTTGAGGCTAAAATGCCTATTGTAAGAGTGAGGGATACTAAGCAGGTGATATTCCTATCTGCAATCAATATGAGAGGCTTAATTCCTACTCATCGAACATTGTCCAGGTAATGCATCACAAATTTAATCTCTAAACATCACTGAATTTGTCTATGTCACATAGGGGTAAAAAACACATACGAAAGTGCTCCCTAAATTATTTCTTCTCAAATCAAAACAACGTGAATAAATGACAACACTATACTATTGAATCAAGTACAACAATATTACAACACATAAACCACTAGTAAATCAAGCAGAACAATATAACAACCAAACAAAAATTAGTTAATCTTAGAAAAATAAATACTGATAAAAAAACATACGGTGAATAGACAACCAAATATCACTTCCACAGATCAGAAGAACACACATTCGTAAACAATTTCTCTACTATTAATAGCAAAATCAGATGTGAAATATGTCACTAATAGGATCCATCAGAACGAAGTAAGAGAGAAAACATAGATTTAAATTCAGAGCACGAAATACTAAACCCGTCCGCATAAGTTTCGAGTAATCGAACATGAAAAACATTAACCAAAAACAGATCTCAAATCTAAAACCCTCTACGAATCATCCATTAAAAATTAACGACTCAATCAACTTTGTCCTGGTAGACGTAGGTGATCCCGCACATGCCGCAGTAATGGCGATCGATGTGGTTGGCCATGAACGTCCCCGCCCCACATTCTGTGTTAGGGCACTCCTTCCCGAGGAGCAGAGAAGGGAGAGGATCGTAAGCGCCTATGGTGGAGGAGGAGGGAGGAGACCTGGGGTGCTAGGGTTTGGAGCTTGAGGGAGCGGCGCCATTGGAGGGAGGTGGAGGAGGAGGTGATGGTGGTAGAGAGGGAGGAGAATCGACGCAAGGAAGGAGAGGGGTGGGATCGGGTCAGGATGGGGTGGGATCGGGTTTCGGTTCATATTAGGGCTCCTATTGGATTTAGAATAGGCATATTTAATACATAAATATTAGTTGGTAAAAATTTATAATTTAAAATAATTGCCGCTAAAGTGTAATTAGATATTAATCGATAACAGCCATTTCATAATCGCCGCTATTAAATTGCCACTAAATGCATATTTTGTTGTAGTGTGCAATACTAATCAAGAGCAGAGCATTACATATACTTGCGCCTTTAAGATGAAGAAGCATAATTATATACTTGTCTTGCCTACTTGCACTTAATTTGTCTCTTACATGCTATCTTATTTTCACAGCTAGTAGTTAAAGTTGGTTTCCTAGACTCAAGTAAGGAGAAGTTTGGTTGTAAGTCTGTATTAATCGAGAAGCATATTAAATACATAGAAATTATTAAATATAAAAATTACATAATAACAGACAAATCAAACATCAAACTATCTCTTTTAACCTTGGGTGACAATATGTTGTACTACCAAAGCATGCTCTACTTTGATCAAGTCCAGTGCCTATGCCTCCATGATATCAAAGATCAATTCAAATGACTATACAGAAAACCAAAAAAAATCAAATTTTTATTCAAAAGAACTCCCAAATCCTCAAATTTGTAGTTAAGTCAATAGATTGCTAAAAAAGTATATTTACGAAATCCACGTCTATTCTTATCTAAACAATTTAAGAAAACAGAAAAAAAATCATATAATCTATATTTGCAGTGGTAAGACGTTGAAGTTTCTATCATGAGCTTGCTAATTTCTCCTTTTCTTTCGAGTTAAACTAAACATACATCCATGCAAAATATACAAATAAATATATTTAAATGGGAGGTAGAGGGTAAATAGTTGGTAGGTACTGATAATCTAACATTCCATTATTTTTGCTTTGATAGGTGTTAATCCAAGATTCCAACTCATTTATCAAAATTAAATATTTTTCTACCAGATATATATTATTTAGCAAACAAATTCCAACATATCCATTAGAGGCATTGGGCTACGTAGTAGTTAATCATTTCAAAAACCCTAAACCCTAATACAAATATATCCATAAAAAATCCCAACATAAAAAATCATTATACAATGGAGACCATATGATTTGTAAACGAAAATAAACAAAAAAATTTATAACATGTAGCCAAAATAATGAAAAAAATACTAAAAAAATAGAAATTATAGAAAAATGTTACCTCAAACTTGAAGAGTTGAATCCCACATGACCTCAAAAACTCCGCATTAAAGATACGGCTCCTGGCACAAATACCTATAAAAAAAAACAAAAACCTAATTTTTACCAAAAAATGCTGCCAAATCCTCAAATTTGAAGTCAAGTCAACGAAGCATTATAAAATTATTTACGAAATTCACATCAACCCTTATCTAAACAATTAGGAAATACAACAAATTAAATAATTTTTATTTACAGTGGTAAGATGTTGAAGTTTCTATCGTAAGCTTGTCAAGTTCACTTTTTCTTTTACAGTTTAAGCTAAGCATATATACATGCAGACATATAAAAAGTAATGTATTTAAATGCGGGGTAGTAGGTAAATAGTAGACATGGCCAAGGTTTCATCAGTGCTTACTTTCATGACTCCTTCAACTTCACCGAGACCATTCACAATTTCATAACTAAAGTGTCATTGTTGTAATAACCATGACTTTTGATTTAATAAAGTTTTAAATTCGGAGAGGAAATATTAAAATAAAGGGAGGACTTTTGTGCAATTGTAAATGAGTGGTGTAAAGAGGGCTTTCGATCTGCGAATCGGCAATCAAACCGAATGAAATAAAATCGTGAGTTTAATGTTTCGACAGTGCTGAACGCGCTGGCGCAATCCGTTCGGAAATCCGACGGACGGATCGCAAGTTATTGCATGATTATTGAGGGGAGTTCGGAATGGCATTTTTGGAATCCGCGCAAAACACCCTATATTTTATGTACCGAATCGCGCGAGATCGATCGTGGAGGTGCATGCGCACGTTTTTCACACGCTGTGAGGGTCTCAGTATGAATTACTGAGTCTTCGAGGGGCTTTTGTGCAAATAAGCCATTGCTTATATAAAGACTCCTAGGGTTTCTTCACACAAACCCTAACCCTAGCCCTTATTCACCACACCTGAGCCCCCAGCCGACCTCCCTCCTTCTGTGTGCGCCGCGCGCCTCTCGGCCGCCGGCGACCGAGCCCCGGCCGGCCAACCGCCGCCAACACCACCCTCACCCTATCTCTCCATCATAACCGGCACCTCCCCCTCTCCCTTCCCCTGCCAAAGAGCAAATAGGGTAACCCTCACCCTCGGGGTCTTTCTCTGTGGCGTTCCGACCTCCGGCGATCCCTGCCGGACCGCCGCCGCCGCTGCCTCCGCACGTCGGCCGCGACTGCTGGAGCCACCAGAGCCCGAACCCGAAGCCTGAGCGGGTGCGGGTTGAGCCACCATCGTCGCCGCCGCTCCCCACCGCCGACCAACCCGAGCGCCGACCTCCCTGGCCCTCCCGCATCCGTCGTCTGCCGTCGGGACCGCCGCCGGAGCCGCCGAGCGCCGGGAGACGAAGACTCGGCCTGGGGGACCACCCGAGCTAGGGCATCACTTGAGACCACCTCAGGCCGCCTTCCGCCGTCGGCCACCGCACGCGCCGACCTTCACGTACCGGCAGCAACCCCCTGCCGCCGGTGAACCCGCCGCTGAGCCGCCGCCGGCCGTGCCCTAGCTTCCCCTACCCGGTAAGCCTTTTTGAATGCTGTCTGCACACTGTTTCGGGTTCGGATTAATGTTCTGATGACTCGGAGGCTGTTCCGATGCCTCCGGAGGTGAGCACGGCGATCATCTGTCAGTGCCGAACGCGATGCTCACCTCCATCGTGATCAGCGCCTTCCGGATCTGCGAAACAAGCGCGATCATCGTGCTGTGCGCGTGGTTCACTGAAGTTCGCGTCGCACCCGCGAGCACCACAGTGTCCGGATGTGCCCCGAACTGTGAGCACGGCCTCCGGCATGTCGAAACCTTGCAGCACGTGTCTCGGTTGGCTCCGAAGCCCACCCGATTAAAAGATCGGGCCGTTAAACCCTGAATTTCACATAAATAATGTAATTTTACGTAACTTAAGGGGCTTATGTGCAAATGTGCACTTCGGGGCTGCTGCGGGCAGTGCTGTGAGTGGCGTGTGACCTCTGGACTGATTGTCCAAGGTCCGATACCACTCGCGGAGAGTAAATGTCAGTTACGGTGCGTTTTTCGGATAAAGGTTTTCGTCAGAACGCTGTTACGGCTCGAGAATTATCCGATGCCGGTCGATTGTCGTAGAATGGTCGCTAAGCCGTGTTGGCTGGTCTTGGGGACTGTCTCGAGTGTTCGGAGACGACCGGTGAGCGACGGTGGGTTCCGGTGTCGAAATTGATGCTTCCGGGAACCCGGATCGGAAAGATTATCCGACGATAATCATTTAACTGTGGAACCTAGTGTTTGCTGCCGGAACACCCAAATAGGGTGTCTCGGAGCAGCGGTTGACTCCTAGAGCAAGTTGGTGCCTTTCGGGACTTCTCGTGGGTCCCGAGGACATCCCGATACGGTTTCGGGATTTTCGGCGATTTACGGAGATCGGTTTGGGAAACCGAGTCTCGGGATTGTGGGATGTGTGCATGAGTCATGTATTGAGTCAGGTGAGATTTGTCCTTGACTCGGTGGGCCTATTGTAGGTCCGGTCGATTTGCGGAGCGTCCCGGATTCCGACGCGGTTGTTTATAGGTGGGTACTTTGATTCGAGGTTGACCTTGTAGTGTATGCTCGGTGACGTCCTCTCCACTCTCTTTTATATTCCTTGCATATTCTACTTGTGAGCTTAGCACCCATTGACCTTTATGATTATTGCTCTACTTGTTTATATTCCAGTATTTATTATCATGATCTAGAAGTAGAGCGGTTTGACTATTGTGACCTATTCGGTCGGTTCTGTGTTCCTTATGACTGGATGACCCATGTGGTCGGGTTGCCCTGCGGGGTAGGATTGTTGGTTTGTTGACGACAGATGGTTATTGATCATATTCGCATTGATCGCCACGGCTTATGCGCATCTTCACGTACACCAGCGGTTTGGCCACCGCAAGAGGGTGTACTTTTCCGGAAAAGTGGTTGGTCGCCGACCCGTGGACCCGGTGGTGGTTTTCGCCAGGGACGTATGCCAGGGAGAGCCTTATGTGGCATTGCCTGAGGTCTTTAGACCGACACGACGGTTGGATTGGGTATATTTGAGCTATTCTTCCATTGATGCATTATTTATACAGTAGCTGTAGTTTATTTACCTGCTCCTCCACTTACTTGCATAGCTACTGTATTACTCTACTTCTTTATGTTTCTTGTCTGCCAGTGCAGTACCCACTGGGAGGGGGAGACATGTGTACATGTTCTCACCCCCCACTATCATTTACAGGTGACTTGGGAGGAGAGGGTTGGGACGGTGCGCGAGGCACGACGGGCGAGTGACTCTTGGAGCCCGACTAGCTAGCGGTCTAGCTTTCCTACCCTCCTATTACTTGCATTAGACTTTGTGGTTCAGTGGAGTTGGATTTTTGGAACTTGATTTCGTATGATTACTGTAATAAGTAACTTGACATGGTTTTATGTGGATTTTTGGAAAAATGATGTCTCCTACCCATCGAGGTAGCTGTTTTCAAAAAAAAAAGGTTTTCACGCATTAAGATTCTTAGTGTTTCAAATCTGAGGTTCCTGTGTGGGGAACGTTTCAACCGATAGATGTAATTGTTTATGTATCGTAATTATGAATGGTTGTGAGTGGATGGAAATGTTTGTATATTGTATATTGTGCGACGCCGTGCAAATACAGGGGAGACTCTGTCCGTTTGTCACAGAGAATCTCTGTATTTGTGGCGGGTCTGTTGCACGTCCTTGGGTCAAGATTTATAATATAAAAAAAAAAAATGGGCACTTTTCGCTGAACTCTGAATTTTTAAAACAGCCCGATAATTTTGGCTTATAGAAAGGGACCCCGAGGCGTGACAATTGTGGAGTATATATATGAGTTAATTAGTGCACATGCAGTATCTTCATTTGTTTTTAACAAACAAATGAAGAAAATAATAAAAATTAGTTAATTAGTGCACATGGTTATACTGAATGCTTAGTTAATAATAAAAATTAGCAAATACACCATTACTAAATGTACTCATAGGCCAAAAATGATATATAATATCTTCGTCACCCACTTCTATGCCATAGAATTCTTGCCCTTGAATGGCCTCTCTCATGAACCATGAAACAACATGTGGAATGATCTTGCCTCTTATAGTTTACCTGCAGATTAGAATACCAGCGAATCAGTATAATATTCTAGAATCTGCATCCAGAATCTGCAATATGAATAACAGAGTGGAACCAACTTCTGCCTAATTTTTCTCTAGGAATATGCGAATATTCAAGTAAATAAAAACAGACGATTCAGTTTACTGTAAATAATTTTTTAAAAAAAGCATGATACTAAATATATGATTAATTATCCTAGCAAAGAAATTGCCTAATGTCATAGCCCTGCTCCATCTGGTTGTGCAACTGCTCAGCCTGTTCAAGCAATGGTTAGAAAAAATATTTGTAAATAACTAATTTTTTTTTAATATTTTGTAGACTTCGCCAATATAGTAGTAAGAATTTGGCTTACATTATACTCAGACGGGTAGGCCCCACATGCCCTAATATTAAGCTACACATGCCACGTGGACAGAAGATTTAAGAGGATTAATATAGGTAAGAAATATTTAAAATGGGGAAAGGAATCGGTCTTTAGGAAGTTCAAAAGTCAAGAGGTGGGTTGATGAAAAAAATGATAAACCAACATGCGGGCCCCACGTCATAAAGAAATATTTAAAATGGAAAAAGAAATTGGTTTTTAGGAAGTTGAAAAGTCAACAGGTGGGCCCCACGTCATAATGATAGAAGAGGAACCCAGAGAGTGAAAAACAATAGGTGGGCTCCACTTCACAAAAATATTTACAATAAATGGAGACTGACGGGTAGGCCCCACATGCCCTAATATTAAGCTACACATGTCACGTGGACAGAAGATTAAGAGGATTAATATAGGTAAGACATATTTAAAATGGGGAGAGGAATCGGTTTTTAGGAAGTTCAAAAGTTGTGAGAATTCGAATTTTGGAAATTTGAAATCTGTGTTCCTCTCCTCTGTTACTGTGTTTTTGATCTGTATACGTATATATATACAGGTATATATATATATATATATATATATATATATATATATATATATATATATATATGTATATAAGTTGTATTTATATGTATTTTATTATTTTTGAGTTTTGTCGCGGAGAGAGAACGGCTTAACGGCGCAATCCGGAGTCCAAATCTGACGATCCAAAATGATAGGTTCGATGTCTCGGCAGTGCTGAACGCGATGGCGCAATCCGTGTCGACATGCGACGGACGGATTGAGAGATCTTCCGTCTTCTTCGCCGAGAGGTCGAATTGTACATTTTTTGGTTTCGCGATCTGGACCCTGTTTCTCGCACCGTTTCATGTGAGACAGCTTGTGGAGGGGTGTCTGGGCATATTGTTCCTGCTGTGATGGACTGAGGGCTTATTTGCTGTGTGTGAGGGGTGTTTTTGCAATTGTGCAATAGTGTTTATGTGAGTTGTGTGTGTGTGTGAGTGGATGTTGGAAAACCCACACTCTCTCTCTCCCTCAGCCTCCCCAGCAGCGAGCCCCAGCTCCCTCAGCTCCCCTGCCAGCTCCCCTTTGCGCCGCCGGCCGCCGCCGGCCATCCCCTGGCCGGCGCAACCCCGGCCACCCTCTCCCTCTCCCTTTTCTTCTTCTTCTCCTTCTTCTTCTTCTTCTTCTCCTTCCCTGCGGTGTGCACCTAGGAGGAACCCACGCATGAGCTCCCCCTGAGGTGGCACGACTGCCGGAGTCGTGCGCCGCCGTCGGGAGCCGCCGGGAACCACAACCGAGCTGCTGCTAGGGCAGCTGTGGGCCGAGGCTGGTAGGCCCGAGCCGCCGCCGCCTCCCGACGCCTGGGAGGGTGAGCGCCGTCACCCTCAAGTCCTCCGGCGCCGCCCCCTGCCTCCCCGACCGTCGCCGTGCCGCCGGAGCGCGCCGCCGCGCCGCAGCTGGCTGCTGCAGGGAGTGCGGGCAGTGGGCTTGTGATCCGAGCCACCGTCGCCTCCCGCCGCCGCAGCGGCCTCTCGCCGGCCTTAGGAGGGCCACCGCCGCCGTCGCCTCCTTCCCCGGCCATCCCCGTGCCGCCGGTGCGCCGCCGCGCCGCCTGCGGCTCCTGCATGCAAGTTGCAGGCAGGAGCAGCTGGAGGCCGCGCCCCGCCGCCTCCCGCCGCCTCGGAGGGTGCGCGCCGCACCCTCGGGACCGCCGCCGCCGGTCCATCCCTTCCTGGCCGTCGCCGTGCTGCCGGAGCGCCGCCGCAGCCGCCGCTATTGCCGCTTGTGCTCCTAGGGCACCCGCGGCTGAGAGCTTCTGGCCGCCGCCGCCGTTGCCCGGAGTTGTCGCGGTCGCCCCCTACCCGACGTCCGGCGAGCCCCTCTTGCCGGTGCTCGCGTCCCCGCCGGCCGCCGTCGCCGTTGGTTGCCGGTGGCGCCTTGCCCTAGCTTCGGGTAGCCGACCCGAGAGCCGCCGCTCTCCCCGCGTCGCCGCCGCCGCTTCCTGCCGCCGGCTGAGGTGAGCCCTCTCTTCCTTGCCTCCCCCGCATCCACCCCTGGCCGCCGCTGGCCGTGCATACTGGCCGGCAGCCGGCCGGAGCTGGTTGCTCCGGCCGAGGTCCCTTTTTGCTTTGTTTTGGCCGCAGTTTGGTGTTTGAGCTCCCTGTTGCCTCCCGAAGCTCGGAAAGGTGAGCACGATGATCGCGGCGACGCGCTGATCATCATGCTCACCTTAGAATTCGATTTGGATGTGCTGTTTCGCTGTTTGGCCGATGTCGAGCAATTTTATTATATGTCTTTGCTGTTTTTATGGGACTTCTGGGCTTGCGACTGGTCCTGTCGCAATGGTGCTGTGAGCACGGCCTCCGTGACATCGTTACCTATCCGCTGGTGCTTGCGGAAGGTCGTGCGGATGTACGGATTGCTCGAACGGCCTTGTTTATTGCTCTTATGTATGTAATTGTTGCTTGTTTTGGGATTATGTTGATTGTGGCAGCGTTGCGACGCTGCGGGAAGCAAGGGCTTGACCCTTGAGGCCCTGTGGACTGGTTGTCCAACCCCTTCGCCCTTCGCGGAGATCCGAATTCATTTCCGACGTATTTTTCGATAAATTAATCGGCAAAATGCGTGTTTTAGTTGTGCGACTCACTCGCTGTCTTCGTGAGTGACTTGGCTTCGTCGTTTAGCCTCGTTGGCTGTTCCACATCGCTGTCCCGAAGTTCCGAGGACAGCGGATGAGTGACGAGGGGTTCCGGTGCCAATTCGGCATTTTTTTCGGGAACCCGGGAAGCCTTTTCGGGTGCGTTTGTGTTCGTGGCACCTCGAGCTTGTGCTCGCTGTTCTGTCACCTTGTTTTGGTGTGTTTGGGGACAGTGGAGGACCTGGTTTGGTTGTTGGTACCCCTGTGGGGCTTAGTGTGATTTCGGGATCGTCCCGGTGGGTTTTCCGGGAGATCCGTCGGTTTCGGGATGTGAGAGCTTTGTGTTTTGCGTCGACTTGGTGGACCTTGACCCTGTGAGTCTTTCGTAGGTCCTGTCGCGGTTCCCGAGAGCCGTCGGTGTTAGGCTTGATCTTACCTACAGGTGGGTACTTCGATCCGGAGTCGGTTCAGTGGACTACGGTGATACCTTTCTATCCTTTCTCTTGCATTTCAGTTATTAGTTCACTTGACTCCCGTTGAATCTACTTATATGTGTTATCGAATGTTATCGAGGCCCGCCGAGACACACCCTGTTTGGTCTCGACGAGGCAAAGGCTGTGCTCACTGTACGGGGCACAGAGAAAGGCCGAGGAGCATGCTGGATCAACCAAAACCTCAACCGAAAAGGCGGTCCGGGAGCGACATACGAGAACTTGCTGTTTCGAGCCCCGCAGATAGCGGAATAGGTGAGCACGGAGGTAAATGGCACACCGGGAGGGCCGTGCTCACTAACGGGATTGTCGGAGATGGCCAGAGTCGCCGGAACAGCGACGCGGCCAAATCTCAAGTTCAGCTCGGGCTGAGCCGAGAGCAAGGTGTTACTCCTGCCGACGGCGGCGACGACGGCGGGTGCGCCGGTGGGAGGCAGGTGCGGCCGGCGGGGGACGGCTGGGGCTCGCACCAGCCGTCGGCGGGAGGCGGCGGTTGCGGCGGGCGGTGATGCCCTAGCCAGCACGAACCCGGGGTGAGCTCGGGTTGGTCTCAGCGGTGGCGGCGGCGGCAGGACGCACCGGACGGTGACGGGGGATCCCTCCGGGGTCACGAGGGAGGAGGGGGAGGTCGGTCCAGGCTGCATCGGCGGCGCGCAAGCTCGTACGACCGCCCAAGCAGATCCATGCTCAGGCGCGGCCGCGGCGGCTCTCAGCGCGAGTGGCGGCGACGGCGCCGGTCCAGGTCAGACGCGGCGGACGGGGGTACTCCGGCGCGCGCGGTGGCTGCCGGCGGGAGGTGGCGGCGACAGATCTGGAGCAACTCGATCCCGCACGAGTCTGCTTCGGGTTCAGGCAGCGCTTCCGGCCACGGCGCGGGTCGAGGCGCCTCGAGGTAGCGGCAGTCGGCGGGGGAGGGTCGCCGGAGTCTCAGGGACACAGCAGAGAGGGAGCCCAGAGGTAAGGGCCTCCCTGGTTGGTCCCTAGCAGAGAAAGGGAGAGAGAAGGATGGTGGTGATGATGGTGAGGGAAGGTGAGGGTGGTGCTGCAGTCCCTGGCCGGCCGGATCTGGGTCACCGGCGGCGGCGGCGTCGGCTGCGTGCAGGGACAGAGCAGGAGGGGCGGTCGGCTGGGATGCTAGGGCTGTTAGGGTTAGGGTTGGTATAGGAAACCCTAAGAGCTCTCAATATATTTACACATATGCACAATTGCACCAAAGTCCACTAGTTTCTATTTTTTCTTCTTAGGTCCCTCACAGCGCGTGTAAATCGCGTGAACACACCTCCACGATCGATTCCGTGCGAATCGATACATAAAATACTGGAACTTTTCGCAGAACATCAAAATTGGCTTTTCAACCCTTCCTCGAAAAATGCATTATATCTTGCGATCCGTCCGTCGGATTTCCGAACGGATATACCAGCGTGTTTAGCACTGATGAATCATCGAACTCACGATTTTGTTTCGTTCGATTAGGTTGTCGATTCGCGACGAACTCATCCTCTTTCCGATTCATCTATACATCAATTGCTTAACGGTCGATAATCGCTTTTAAATCCTCTCGATTAGCGCACTCGCGACCACAGTCCATCGTCACCAACTTTATTTCACACGATAGGTCCCTATCCGAGGGTTCACACCCAAAGCGGAGCTTCGGTAAGCTTTGCATAGCCAACACAATGAAGAATAAAAGTCCATTTTTTGACAAGGTCTCGTTTTCTCGAAAATCGTGCATCTAATCCAAAATCTGTTAGTGTCATCGAGTCCAGAATAGTCGGATAGTTGAAAACGAGCTATTGGACCACTATGAACGGAGTCCGATACGTTCCAGAGGCCACCTCTATTATTTGGCCTCACCGGAACACCAGAGTTATTATTCACTTAAGTGAATATTGTAAATCGCGTAACTCTTTCATTTTAAATCATTTTCTTCCGAAACTTGACGAGTGATTATGTAATTAAAATACACACAAAAACATCGTCAACGGAGAGTTAAATTAGGCAATAAAAATCTCAGTCCTTACATCATTCCCCCCTTAAAAGAAGTTTCGTCCCCGAAACTTGATTTCATTTCCCCCTCGAATAAATGTGGATAACGTTCCGGCATAGTCGGTTCAAGCTCCCATATCACTTCGCGCTCCTCATGATTAGCCTATTGAACTTTAACATACGGAATGCTCCGGTTCCGCAGTTGCTTCTCCTCACGTGCCAATATCCGCGTCGGAGCCTCATCGTAGGTCAGATCCTCCCGAAGCTGAATAGTCGTCGGACTGATGACATGGGACGGATCAGAAGTATACTTCCGAAGCATGGACACGTGGAAGACGTCATGTACTTGGGCGAGACTCGGAGGTAGAGTCAATCTGTACGCCACCGGACCAACGCGCTCCCAGATCTCAAACGGTCCCACATATCTCGGGCTAAGCTTGCCCCTCAAACGAACCGTTTGATCCCTCTGGACGGTGAAACTTTGAGCAGAACATGCTCGCCGACCTGAAACTCCAGGTCACGACGCCGGTGGTCCGCGTAGCTCTTCTGCCGACTCTGTGCAGTCAACAACCGCTCTCTGGCAATGCGGATCTTCGTCTCAGCATCCACCACCAAGTCCGGCCCAATCACGCGGCGTTCTCCGACGTCGTCCCAGGAGATGGGGGACCGACATCGACGCCCATATAAATCCTCATACTGTGCCATCCCGATGCTCGCCTGATGACCGTTGTTATAGGCGAACTCCACCAGTGACAGGTACTTGTACCACCCATCGCCATAATCCAGGACGCATGCACGTAGCATGTCCTCGAGAGTCTGAATAACTCTCTCAGACTGTCCATCGCTCTGGGGATGGAAAGTCGTACTGAAGTTCAGCTTTGTACACTCTTCCAAAACTGGGACAATAACTCCCTACTCAAAAATTCAAGGTCCACCCAACACTGGTCCACGTAGCAGTAGTTAACTCAACTACATCAAATGTTCGCGTAGAACAATCCCGGGACAATACCATAAGTCTGGAGTATATTTTCGAAGGCCGAAACGACGTACTCTGATTAGCTAACTTCGTCTATCACTTCGCCACGAGCGAAAAGCATCGTTGTCCTAACACTTGTTACGGATTTTATATTGGCATATTTCGTGAAGTGAGTCGGAGTCTTGAAGGTTCGAAGAAGAAAAGACGAAGAACAAAGACTCGAAGACTTCACGTATGAATTCACGATGCTTGGTAAGTTTAAATAATCTTGATGATGATTTATAAATATTTACAAGTGTTTGGAAGACATTAGAATAGGTTTTTAATGATTTATAAACGAATCGAAAAAATTCATACTACGAGGTCCGGACCCTGGAACATGAGGTCCGGAACCCGTGAGCAGGTTATGCTGGTTCGCAGACCGAGTCCGGACCCTAGAAGCTGAGGTCCGGAACCCGTACGCATACTTGCTGTTTCGCTGTCCGGGTCCGGACCCTGGAAGCTGAGGTCCGGAACCCGTGAGCATGACAGACAGTTTCGCAGACCGAGTCCGGATCCTGATGGTTGAGGTCCGGACAATGAAACGCCTGAAGAGTTTCAAGGTCCGGACCCCATACCCGCGATCCGGACCTCAACTCGTCGAGTTTTTTCTGAAATTCTATTTTCTCAATTCTACTCTAATTCTAATGTCCCCCAAACCTGTAAATAAGATAGGAGATTCCTTAAAATATCTTTGCAATCCTAATTTGGTTCCAAACCTTTCTAAAATCAGTTTTTCAATCCTAGTCGAAATCGGTTTGCTTCCAAACCTTTCTAAAAACTGTTTTTAATCCTAATCTATTTCGGATTGCTTCTAAACCTATAAATAAGATGTGGGGGTGTCTCTAAAACGTGGTGAAGCACAGATTATCGTTTAGAAACCCTAGAAGCTTGTAGGTGACCGTTTTCCTCATCTTCTACATCAAGCTTCTCTCAAATTGATTCATGGTGCCCTAATTTCTAATATTCTTTTAGAATCAATTTGAGGATTGCTTAGAGATTATTCTCACAGATCTTCAATGATATTCTAAGCAATAAACCATCATCATTGTTATTATTCTTGCTCCGGACGGAGTGCGCTCGTGGATTCGAGTGGGCGTCGTGGATTCTACGTGTTGAAGGCTTCGTGGATTCGAAGTTGGGCGTCTCGTGGATTCGGGACGTGGCGTTCGTGGATTCGGACGTGGGGCGTGGACAACCCGGTGGAGTGCGCGAGATCCGTAGAAGATAAAAGAGAGGTTAAGTCCGTGGAGTCGGTAATCACCTTGTAATATTTTATTCTTAGTGGATTGTTATCGCGTGTTGGTCCCGTGGGTTTTTCTCCAAGGTGGAGTTTTTCACGTAAATCTCGGTGTGCTGATTTTATTTTCCGCATTACTTTATCGCATTGAGATTTGTGATTTTTGTTTATACACCTATTCACCCCCCTCTAGGTGATTGATATACTCTAGATAGATCCTAGGGCACCCCCTATTTTACAATTGGTATCAGAGAGGGATCTAGGCTTTATCTTTCATAATGGTTGAAGGAGGTAATATATTTAGGCCACCTTTATTTGATGGAACCAACTACGCTTATTGGAAAGTCCGGATGAGAGCCTTCCTCATCGCAATTGATGAGCGAGTATGGCAAACCATTGAACTTGGATGGAAACATCCAACCGAAGTGGTTAATAACGCAACTGTACCTAAGCCACGGAATAAGTGGTCGAAGGATGAAATTGATTTATCCTCTTTTAATGGTAAGGGAATAAATGCTTTATTTAATGCCCTAACTCAAACCGAGTTTTCACGCGTCTCGGCGTGTGAAACGGCAAAAGAGATTTGGGATACCCTACAAGTTACACATGAGGGTACAAGTCTAGTAAAAGTTCAAAAGCTCAAGATGCTTACGAGTCAATTTGATTCTATTCGAATGGAGGAGCATGAATCTTTTATTGAGTATTTTACTAGACTCCAAGATATCATTAATACATGTGCTAACTTGGGAGAGAAGATCCCCGAATCTAAGGTTGTTAGAAAAATCCTTCGAACACTTCCGGAGCGCTTTAGGGCGAAAGTCGCGGCTATTGAAACGATCAATCATCCGGATGATATGAAAGTTGATGAATTAGTAGGCGCCTTACAAACTTATGAAATGACTTTTCCTACTAATCAATCTTCTTCCAAGTCTTTCTCTAAAAGTACAGGTGTTGCACTTAACTCAACAAAGGAGGAAGACGAGGATACCGAATCCGACGATGAAGTTTCTCTTGAAAATTTTTGAACGTCAAATGGCACTTCTTACTAAGAAGTTTCGTCGGAAGTTTAGGAAGAACCAAAACGTTCAAGCTTCATCCTCCAACCGAAAGCCTTCTTTTAACGGATCTTCACATTCTAAATCCTCTAAAGAGAAGAAGCTTGGAAAGTCTTCTAAAGAAAATGATGAGTTTGCAGGGGAAATCCGGTGTTACAAATGCCGAGGCTATGGCCATATCGCCACGGATTGTCCCTCTAAGAAATCCTACAATAAGAAGGCCTTACAAGCTAGAACTTGGGATGATTCTAGTTCCAATGATTCAAGTTCTAGTGAAGAAGAAACCAATGATGCAATTGCCTTTTCTTCACACGTTTCTCCTTCTCCTTCTACTTTTTGTTTATCATCTATTATTTCTAACCCCTTTGATTCTTCCTCTGTGCATGATACATCGAGCGACAATGGCACAAGTGAGAGGGAGTCGGATGATGATGACTTAGCCGAGGCGTACAATCAACTACTAATAGAATCGAAGAAGATGGCTAAGCACAACAAGAAGTTGAGGAACCGACTTTTGGAGCTTGAGGATGACAAAAAGACATTGAGTACTTCAAATAAAGCTCTTGAGGAGGAAAGGGAAAACATATTGAAGAACAACAAAATCCTCCAAGAAAAGCTCAACCAATCGGAGATAACAATCAAATCGCATCAAGAAAAGGTTGGCTTTCTAGAACTTTAATACAAGGAAATTCATGTTTCTAATCAAGTCTTGACCAAACAAGTCCATCAACTCAAGTCCAACATACAAAAATTCTCCTCCGGATCAAAGAAGCTTGATAACATGCTAGGACTTGGTCAAACGGACAAAATTGGAGTCGGATATGAAAGAACTCATGTTAAGAAGGGTGGAATTTCAGCATCTAAAACTCCATCCAAACTAAAGGAGAAAGTATGTCATAGATGTGGAAAGAAAGGACATATAAAGAAGACATGCCCTAGAAAAGGAGAAAAGCATCAACCGGCATCTTCTAAACATCTATCGACATTTTCCAACACTCGACATCCTTCTCGGTTTCAAAAGCAACATCCAAAAGGTCGAGTACCCGAGGTCAACCAAAAGTCAAAGCCACAACAACCAACTACTCCAAAGCGGAATGCGATGGTGAGACCAACGGTTGATCAAAAGTCAAAACAATTGGTGCCCAAATACAACAAAGCAAGACAACCAACAATCCGACAAGTTTGGGTTCGGAAAGGTGATATCTTTCCTTGTCTTAAACCTTAATTTGTTTTTGACTTAGTGTAGTGCTTTGATCGGTTTCTATTGCATATCTCTTGTTTATTGCATTACGTTTTTTGGTACTTTCATTGTTATGATTTTTAGATTCTTTGAATGATTAGAACATTAAATAGTGCATTGAATATCAATAGGTTCACTTTCATTCACTCTTAATTAATCTCATATTAATTATCGGTTTTACTTTATTTTCATTATTTTTGAAGATAATTTATTATGAGAATTCTTAATACTTATATTCATCAAATTTAGGCAATCATGTGTAATCTCTAGGAGCTTAACCTATCTCGGTTGTGTGTGTTGAATTTGATGAATAGTCATTCTCTTATGGACTAAAATTTGTCACATGTTCTTTCAACTAAGAGATTGCATAAGCGAGGGGAGTTATTATTATATAAAATAAAATGCTCATATGCTTTGAAAGATGTGGAAAGAGTTACATCCTTAAAGGAGTGTGAAAACTACCACCACATGGAGGAAAGAGCTATCACCCCGGTCGTCCGGTTAGTGTGTGCAGCTACCACATGAGAATTGAATTGTATATCCGAAAAAGAAAATATATAAGTGCAAAAGCATGCAAAAGGAAAAATGTCACAAATTTTATTTTTCGGAGTTATAAGGTGGTCCACATACATGAAAGATGCTCAAAGAGCCACACCTTGTGCTATTTGTTTTATCTCAAATTTGAATGTTTATGCAACAAATTTCTGTCTCTTTGATGAATCCCTTAAGTCATCTTCATAAACCGTTTACATCTTGATAGCTTTTGAGCCTTTAGATTATTTTTGATGACTTGTTTTTGAAGTTTATATGAATTAAGAAATCGGATAATATTTTATCTACATTATGGTGATTGTGTAGTAAAATTCTTAATTCTTATGAAATTAATAGGGATTGAAAGAAGTCAATGTGAATTTATACTCCTCATGCACTAACAATGTTTGACGTTTTTATCACAAGTTGTTTCAAAATTGAAAAAGCTTTAAACTTGTATTTTGATTGATTTCTCTCGAACTTCTCTCTATTTTTGGTGTTTTTCTTTTGGCAATTTTTGACAAAAAGGGGGAGAGAGGTAATGGCTTAGACGCATAAACATAGGGGGAGAGATTGCATGAACAAAGGGGGAGCGATTTTGATATTTTTTCTACTAACTTTGTTCGTGGAGAATACAAATTTTTGCAGGTCTTTCAAGACTTCAAGACTCCATGTTTGTCTAAGTTACAGAGTTTGTTTTAGGAGTTACTAAATTGTAATTTTAAAGTTCATTTGGATCTTTCATGCGAGAAGTTCATTGTTTTGGTGATGGTAATGAGTTTCATTTTTTTTGGAGAGATGAGCATCGTGAGTGTTTTATGTAATTTTGAGTTTTGTCACGAAATTGCCAAAGGGGGAGATTGTTACGGATTTTATATTGGCATATTTCGTGAAGTGAGTCGGAGTCTTGAAGGTTCGAAGAAGAAAAGACGAAGAACAAAGACTCGAAGACTCCACGTATGAATTCACGATGCTTGGTAAGTTTAAATAATCTTGATGATGATTTATAAATATTTACAAGTGTTTGGAAGACATTAGAATAGGTTTTTAATGATTTATAAACGAATCGGAAAAATTCATACTACGAGGTCCGGACCCTGGAACATGAGGTCCGGAACCCGTGAGCAGGTTATGCTGGTTCGCAGACCGAGTCCGGACCCTGGAAGCTGAGGTCCGAAACCCGTATGCATACTTGCTGTTTCGCTGTCCGGGTCCGGACCCTGGAAGCTGAGGTCCGGAACCCGTGAGCATGACAGACAGTTTCGCAGACCGGGTCCGGATCCTGATGGCTGAGGTCCGGACAATGAAACGCCTGAAGAGTTTCAAGGTCCGGACCCCATACCCGCGATCCGGACCCCATACCCGCGATCCGGACCTCAACTTGTCGAGTTTTTCTGAAATTCTATTTTCTCAATTCTACTCTAATTCTAATGTCCCCCAAACCTGTAAATAAGATAGGAGATTCCTTAAAATATCTTTGCAATCCTAATTTGGTTCCAAACCTTTCTAAAATCAGTTTTTCAATCCTAGTCGAAATCGGTTTGCTTCAAAACCTTTCTAAAAACTGTTTTTAATCCTAATCTATTTCGGATTGCTTCTAAACCTATAAATAAGATGTGGGGGTGTCTCTAAAACGTGGTGAAGCACAAATTATCTTTTAGAAACCCTAGAAGCTTGTAGGTGACCGTTTTCCTCATCTTCTACATCAAGCTTCTCTCAAATTGATTCATGGTGCCCTAATTTCTAATATTCTTTTAGAATCAATTTGAGGATTGCTTAGAGATTATTCCCACAGATCTTCAATGATATTCTAAGCAATAAACCATCATCATTGTTATTGTTCTTGCTCCGGACGGAGTGCGCTCGTGGATTCGAGTGGGCGTCGTGGATTCGACGTGTTGAAGGCTTCGTGGATTCGAAGTTGGGTGTCTCGTGGATTCGGGACGTGGCGTTCGTGGATTCGGACGTGGGGCGTGGACAACCCGGTGGAGTGCGCGAGATCCGTAGAAGATAAAAGAAAGGTTAAGTCCGTGGAGTCGGTAATCACCTTGTAATCTTTTATTCTTAGTGGATTGTTATCGCGTGTTGGTCCCGTGGGTTTTTCTCCAAGGTGGAGTTTCCCACGTAAATCTCGGTGTGCTGATTTTATTTTCCGCATTACTTTATCGCATTGAGATTTGTGATTTTTGTTTATACACCTATTCACCCCCCTCTAGGTGATTGATATACTCTAGATAGATCCTAGGGCACCCCCTATTTTACAACACTCACCTCGTAGACCACAGTCTCCCATCAGTTTGAAATTCAAACGGAACGAAATCAAACCCTTAGCATCAAAAACCCACTAGCGGTATTACGACATTCCTTGGTCCAAGACCAAACCATGAGCCTAGACCAACAGGTCTAAGGCTCACACAACTAGTTGAGGTTGACAAGTAAGCCAGTTACAGGTACATGCGGTTCAACATAAAAATCCACGTGTGTCCACCACTTGGCAAACATAGGGTTGCCAATCGCAACTAGTCATCAAAGCCATCAGTGATGCTCAACATCTGTCTCCACGAAACCCGGTCGCTGAAATCCACATAGGACCAGCGATTCAATGTTCCATACCACATCCGATGCCTGTCTCAACGAGACCCAGGTGCATCAATCATCAAGTGACCAGAAGAGCAATCCACTCTCATAATTATCCGTGTTTAACCACGTCATGTACCTAGCATTCAAGCACCTGCATCTACTTCTGAGCCAAAGGCTAGGCTGAATCCACGTGCCCAGCATAGTTCACATCTTCTAGCAATGCATTATCGATTGCAACTGAGAGCGCATTATCTAACTCGTCCCTTAACTATGCGAGACCTGGCTACTGGCTAGTATACAACCAGACCAACACCGAAGTACATACCATTGGTGAGGTTAACTCATCACTTTACATAACCTTGCCTAGGGCTAACTCAGAATACACTGCGTGGTCGGAGATGACCACGACTCTATCCCTCGCACGAGACAACCTATAGAGGTCATCTACAAGGGAAACACATTAACCCAATCCAAATACTCCCAAAAGAGGGGTAGGGCATTTCGTCCTAACTTTTGACAATACGTTGTCTGCAGCCAACACATTTATCAAAAGGAAAGCGAAGTACCGTAGATCCATCTCCAACGCCACGTTGGAGAAGTGACACCAGCACGAAATCATTCGATCTCATAATGCTGCACCAGAGTGCACCACGACACTAATAAATATCGACTACGGAAGTCGATATTCGAGATTGGACTAGCCATCGAGCCAACTCCCTAGGAGTTCTATGGCTCCAACAACAGGAATAGGAACTATCCGTGACATAGAGTCGCCAACTGCATAAGCTAAATGCGATCAACAACTCGACTTTCAAGCCTTACACAATTCCACAAATTACCCTTAAGGTATTCCAATTATCCTATAGAGCTTCATTCTCTATGCCAGAAGCATACATACACCACGTGCCATCCCATACCACACTGATTTAGGTGTTGGGATTGCCTCACACTACGCGTACTCCACAAAACTTGACATGGAAGCTAGGTCATATCCAATCCTGGCTTACGCCAATAGGCGTAAAGATCACGAAAATTCAAAACAGCTGCACTGACAAATCCACCAACAGGATATTTAGACATCACTTAAGGGAGAAATATTTTCTAAACTCGCTTCGCATCACGAACATCCTTCAGTTTCATGAGTCAGGCGAATTCCCGATCATATATACTCACACGGAATCTAATATCTTTCCTGAAGCTCAATAAGGAGCTCTATAACAACCTCGACACACTCCATTCAATCAAAGATCGGGGTCAAGCCAACAACTTATCCGAAAAAGAGGAAAACCTCGCTCGTAAGCTATCACCAACTTACCTCGACTATCCAAAACCTCGGTTCGCTGCTCTCTCCATGGCTTATGCTACTATCAGAGAAACGAGAAATAGGGTAGGCGCCAAGGTCCTACCCGCCAAATCTAAAGAGACTCCACTCATACCGCAACCGCACGAGCGGTCGGCGAACAAACCTCGGGCCGCACACCAGCAGCCCACGCAATACTCGTGGTCAAAGCTACACAAATCATCATCTCCACAGAGATGCCTGTAATCGTACATGAGCTCTAAATAGAGAGGAATAGGCATTAAATCCATACTCACAGAGCCTGAGGAAACAATATCCACACTGCAATTGCCCAAGCGATTGCACTTCAATCCTCGAGCTGTACACACACAGCTCCATCAACTGTCGCGGCTGTAACCGCACACTGTATCGTCTCCATAGAGATGCTCACGGTGGACCTCGTGCTCTACGTGGAAGGTGGGGCCAGGAAATCACGGCTCAGCCGTCAGCTAAGGCCCAGCAGATGCCACTGCCTGGAACCTCAATATCAACATCTTTCACGAGTGGTTTTACCAAGTGCACATCACCCTACCACTCAATATCTGTCTGGTAATCCGCCACCATTCCCAGTAGAGACACAAGTCTGCACCGCAACTGCAAAACAAACACGGGGTAACGAAACAACAATAAACCTCGAGTTAATAAAACTCGATCAACTTACCGGGACTCAATCCCACAACCCCGTGCTCTCACGTGCTTATAAACCTTAGGTCTTCTTAGGGTCATCCTAACCAGTGGTTCAGTTAGATAGGTTGTGAATGTAGTTGTGATTGTTCATTCTCTGATACCATCTTAATCTGTCACGCCCCGGGCTAGCTTAATTGCTGAAAACGGGTCAAATTTTTTTTTTTTGAAAAGCCTAGCCCGTACGGCGTACAGACCCGCCACAAATACAGATTCCTCTGTCTATGCGGACAGAGTCTCCCTGTATTTGCACGGCGTACCATCGACATACAACAGGATCACAATCACACTTTCATTCACCAGTCCACATACACAATTATTTGAATACAGTAGTAGCCAAAAGAACAAAGATCACTTGAAAAGCCTTTTTATTTAAAAACGAACTACCTCGAAGGGTAGGAGAAATCATTTGCAAATCCAATAAAACCATTCCAATTCATTTATTAAATATGCATACGGTGTTAAGAAAACAATATCCACTAAACCATAATAAGTCTAAGTGCATGAAAGTACAGGGGAAGGAGCTAAACCAACTATACTAGTCGGGACCGAAAGATCGATCGTCCACCGCGCCTCACGCACCGTCCCGACTCCCACCTCCCAAGTCACCTGAAAAATGGTGGTGGGGGGGATGAGAACATGTAAACATGTCTCTCCCTCCCAGTGGGTACCGCAATCCGACGAAGGCCGGGCACACACTGGCAGATAGAAAACTGAAAGGAAGATAATACAGTAGCAATGCAAGTAAGTAGAGAACGAAACAAATATACTACTGCTACTGTAAATGTAATGCATCAATAAATGAATACAACAAATATACCCAATCTAAACATGCCATAACGGTCCGCAGACCTCAGGCCCATGCCACTCCTACTCTGCCAGCATATAAGTGCCCCACTGAGCTCACGGGTCGGACGTACGACCACTTTTCCGGAAAAGAACACCCTCTTGCGGGGATCAACCGCTGGTGTTCGCGAAATGCGCAAGAGTAATGGCGATCGATGCAAGTATGACCAATAAACGTTGGCAACCAGCCAATAATCCACCCCTCTGGGTATACCGACCGTATAGGTCATCAGACAACCGTGTCAAGAAACCGACCAAGAAGGTCACGAGAATATATCCTTTCAGATACTGATGCAATCATGTCCACTCTACTGCTAGAATAGATAAGGAATGCAAGTAGAGTAAAGTAAAGATCTCAAGGTGCCAGCTCAACTCATCTCATATATATATGCAGAACTGAAAAGGAAAGGGTAGAAGGAATGTCACCGAGCATGCACCACTAGACCAACTTCGGGTCGAAGTACCCACCTGTAATGATCGCGTCGGAATCCGGAACGCGCTGCGAATCAACCGGACCTACCACATGTCCACCGAGTCAGGGACAAGCCACAAATGACTCAAACAAGACATAAACACACAACCCACAAATTTCGAGACTCGGTTTCCCAAAACCGATCTCCGTAAATTGCCAAAAGTCCCGAAATCGCACCGGGACGTCCCCGGGACACACACGAACAGTCCCGAAAGATACCTACTCGCTCCACGAGTCAACCGCTGCCCCAAAACACATCCGTTTGGGTGTCTTGGCAGCAAGCACAAGGTCGAACATCGAAACGATCATCGTCGGACGATCGTTCCGATCCGGGTTCCCGAAAGTGTCGATTTCGACACCGGGACCCACTACCGCTCACCGGGCATCTCCAAATACTCGAGATGGCTGGGGAATCACTCCACAAGGCTCAGCAGCAGTCAGCAGGACACACGAGTCATGTCGGATAATTTCCGAGTCGAAAATCACGTTCCGTCACGGATTTCGTCGGGGGAAACGCTCCGAAACTCTTTTTCGGATGAACGAAGGGCAGCGGACCTTGGACAATCAGTCCACAGGTCACGCGTAGCGTGAACATGCTGCCCACAGTGACTAAATTGCATCAAAGCCCCTAAACATGCATCCATTTGCATAATAAGCAAGTTTTACGATGTTGAGGGTCGTTACCTCCTTTCGAACGTTATCGAGGCCCGCCGAGACACACCCTGTTAGGTCTCGACGAGGCGAAGGCTGTGCTCACTGTACGGGGCACAGAGAACGGCCGAGGAGCATGCTGGATCAACCAAAACCTCAACCGAAAAGGCGGTCCGAGAGCGACATACGAGAACTTGCTGTTTCGAGCCCCGCAGATAGCGGAATAGGTGAGCACGGAGGTAAATGGCACACCGGGAGGGCCGTGCTCACCAGCGGGATTGTCAGAGATGGCCAGAGTCGCCGGAACAGCGACGCGGCCAAAACTCAAGTTCAGCTCGGGCTGAGCCGAGAGCAAGGTGTTACTCCGGCCGACGGCGGCGACGACGGCGGGTGCGCCGGTGGGAGGCAGGTGCGGCCTGCGGGGGACGGCCGGGGCTCGCACCAGCCGTCGGCGGGAGGCGGCGGTTGCGGCGGGCGGTGATGCCCTAGCCCGCACGAATCCGGGGTGAGCTCGGGTTGGTCTCAGCGGTTGCGGCGGCGGCAGGGCGGCACCGGACGGTGATGGGGGATCCCTCCGGGGTCACGAGGGAGGAGGGGGAGGTCGGTCCAGGCTGCATCGGCGGCGCGCAAGCTCGTACGACCGCCCGAGCAGATCCATGCTCAGGCGCGGCCGCGGCGGCTCTCAGCGCGAGCGGCGGCGACGGCGCCGGTCCAGGTCGAACGCGGCGGACGGGGGTACTCCGGCACGCGCGGTGGCTGCCGGCAGGAGGTGGCGGCGAAAGATCTGGAGCAACTCGATCCCGCACGAGTCTGCTTCGGGTTCAGGCAGCGCTTCCGGACACGGCGTGAGTCGAGGCGCCTCGGGGCGGCGGCAGTCGGCGGGGGAGGGTCGCCGGAGTCTCAGGGACACAGCAGAGAGGGAGCCCAGAGGTAAGGGCCTCCCTGGTTGGTCCCTAGCAGAGAAAGGGAGAGAGAAGGATGGTGGTGATGATGGTGAGGGAAGGTGAGGGTGGTGCTGCAGTCCCTGGCCGGCCGGATCTGGGTCACCGGCGGCTGCGTGCAGGGACAGAGCAGGAGGGGCGGTCGGCTGGGATGCTAGGGCTGTTAGGGTTAGGGTTGGTATAGGAAACCCTAAGAGCTCTCAATATATACACATGCACAATTGCACCAAAGTCCACTAGTTTCCATTTTTTCTTTTTAGGTCCCTCACAACGCGTGTAAATCGCGTGAACACACCTCCACGATCGATTCCGTGCGAATCGATACATAAAATACTGGAACTTTTCGCAAAACATCAAAATTGGCTTTTCGACCCTTCCTCGAAAAATGCATTATATCTTGCGATCCGTCCGTCGGATTTCCGAACGGATAGCACCAGCGCGTTTAGCACTGATGAATCATCAAACTCACGATTTTGTTTCGTTCGATTAGGTTGTCGATTCGCGACGAACTCATCCTCTTTCCGATTCATCTATACATCAATTGCTTAACGGTCGATAATCGCTTTTAAATCCTCTCGATTAGCGCACTCGCGACCAAAGTCCATCGTCACCAACTTTATTTCACACGATAGGTCCCTATCCGAGGGTTCACACGCAAAGCGGAGCTTCGGTAAGCTTTGCATCGCCAACACAATGAAGAATAAAAGTCCATTTTTCGACAAGGTCCAGTTTTCTCGAAAATTGTGCATCCAATCCAAAATCTGTTAGTGTCATCGAGTCCAGAATAGTTGGATAGTTGAAAACGAGCTATTGGACCACTATGAACGGAGTCCGATACGTTCCAGAGGCCACCTCTATTATTTGGCCTCACCGGAACACCAGAGTTACGATTCACTTAAGTGAATATTGTAAATCGCGTAACTCTTTCATTTTAAATCATTTTCTCCCGAAACTTGACGAGTGATTATGTAATTAAAATACACACAAAAACATCATCAACGAAGAGTTAAATTAGGCAATAAAAATCTCAGTCCTTACAAGTTGTGGTTTGCATGATTCTTGAGACGACCTAGTTGGTCGGTGGTGATCGCCTGTTGTTCCGAGCGATCCTCGTTGTGGTTTATCAGTTGCTTCACGGCTCGTTGCCGTTCTGTGGATTGAGCATTCGCATCAATCGTCACAGCTCGTCTAGCACATCACGTACACCGCGGTCTGATCCACCGCCTGGAGGTGTTCTTTTCCGGAAAAGGGTCGTGTATTTCGACCGACCCGTGAGCCTTGATGCGTTGCGTGCAGAAGGTTGAGGTGCCGAGAGATGAGCAGTGTGACAGTGCCAGGGATATGTCCCGGTGGCTATGATTGGGTTTACTTTGTGGTTATCTCCATTGATGCATACTAGTTGCTTACAGTAGCATAGTTGTTCAGTTGTATGTCAGCCTCATACTTACTTGTGCTACTGTTTACCTTATCTATCCTTTTGTTGACCCTCGTGCCGGTGTGTACACCTCGCCTTCGTCGGCTTGCGGTACCCACTGGGAGGGGAGACATGTTTACATGTTCTCACCCCCAACCCTCGTTGTTGTTTTCAGGTGAGCAGGGTAGTGGGAGTCGGGACGTTGCGAGGCACGCCTAGATAGTAGCTCTAGAGGTTCCGACTTGTGAGGCTACTCCCCCAGATTTGGTTATTACCCTTACCCTCTAGCAGTTAGTTATGGATATGGTTCAGTTACACTGTGGTTGTTTTATCTAGCATGTTATATTTTGGATGATTGTTTTGCATGCTTAGATCTCGTGGTTTTGGTTTAGTATCCATGTATGGATTTCATGTTTAGATCTTTGGATGTCGATGCTTTTAGATCTAACATTGTGGCTTTATATCGCATATCTTGGATTTCTACCCCTCGTGGTAGCGTTTTCAAATAAAGGTTTCCGTGTGGGAAACAGTTTTCAAATGGATTTCCGATCGATCGACTTTTGAGATTTCAAAAGAGAGTTCTCGTGTGAAGAACGGTTTTTAAATGATTCTTGAATATTTGATATTAGGGTTTCAAAATAAAGCTTCTGGGTAAGGAGCAATTTTCTAGAATGATCTGTTGTTTGTGCATTGCATCATCCTTCGCCTAAGGACTTGCTTAGATTCATACAGGTTTAAGGACTGTTAGCTGTATGAATCTCTTGAGCTGTTGTGTTGTTGTGATGAATGAATGGTGGTTGTGATCCTGTTGTATGTTGTGTACGCCGTGCAAATACAGGGGAGGCTCTGTCCGTGTGTACAGTGGACCCTGTATTTATGGCGGGTCTGTACGTGGCGCGGGCTAGACTTTCAAAAAAAAAAATTGGCATGTATTTCCGCATCTAAAACTAGCCCGGGGCGTGACAGATTAAGTTGGTATCAGAGAGTAAAGGGTACAAACACTCATTCATTCATAAACTTGTAACTGAACCACTGGTTAGGCTGACCCATAGGAAGACCTAGGATATATAGGTGCGCGAGTTCGAGGGGTTTGTTTTCGGCTTGTGTTTTGTGGGAGTTGCCGACCCCTTTCTCTTGCATTGGATTCTGTGTTTTACTGAGGGCTTGTGGTCGTGGTAGACCCCCTCGTCCTGGTCGTGGTGGTAGGCGTGCGCCTGCGGAGCCGTCTGCTGGTGTTCAGTTTCGGGCTATTGCGGCTGGCTCGAGTGAGGAGCTGGCAGAAGGCGGACAGCCTGGTGTGGACCGTACCCTGTGTGCTTGAGGCCGAGGCGAGGGGTCAACTGACGACCCTCTCCGACATGTTCCGACTTGTTCCGGCAGTTTTTGCAGCAGCAGGCTACGGCGACTGCCGCTCCAGCCCCTCCTCCTCCTTCACCGAGTGCCCCGATGACTGCAGACCCTCATGTGGCGCTCACGCCGTTGTGGCCACATCCGAGCGCGCTTGGCGGATTTCCTGAGGTTCGATCCGCCCTTTTTCGCAGACTCGTGCTCCTTCTAGAAGTGGTGGTGGAGTACCAGACAGATACCAAGTGGCAGGGTGTTTTTCCCCTTGCGTAACCACTCGTTGGCAGGTGGTGGCCCTTGTGGGCTAGGTGACGTCACTTGGTGGATCTGTGTTGTCGTTCGGGCTGTTCTTGCCCTGGCCCAACTTTTCGTGTTGAGCACGAGGGCCCCTGCGAGCGTATCTACGGAGACGGTGCTTTGAGCGGTTTCGACCGCAGTTTGGGTGTTACCCCCTCTGTTTTGTTGGGTAGGGCGGTGAAGCCTACCCCTATGACGTTTTGCTGGTAGAATCGTCAGTGTTGGTCTTTCGACCTTTAACTAGTTCTTCCGTCAAACGGACGTGTACTAGACTGAGTGGACACTGTTTGGTGTCGGGTTTTTGTTGGTGCCTACACGGTTTGCGGCTATCCTAACGCCTAAATTGGCGTGTTTTGAGATTTCTGGTGGTATTTGTAGGTTTTCGTGTTGCCGCGAGATCTTCCAGGTTCTTGTTGGAGGTCTCACCGCGTTCGACGTTGGTTAGTCGACGCTAGATTTGTTCTCCCTCCGTTTTGGTTCGTGTGGTTGACGACCCTGTGTCGCCTGTAGTCGTCGGTTTGTTGTTGGAAGCCGAAGACTTCTAGGGAGTTGGCTCAGGGCAGACTTTGTTTTGTGGGTCGGTTTGTTTTTCCGTTAATTCGGTGACTCGTCTGTGACTTTGGTCCAGCTTTTGAGTTGGTTGACCTGGTACCTTTGTGGTGTTGCCAACTGGTTGTTGGCCTTTGATCTTGGGATATTTCGTTTTTTTTTTATAAGTACGTTGGCTGCAGACAACGTAGTGTCAAAGGTTAGGACGAAATACCCTATCCCTTTTGGGACCTTCTGGATTGGGTCTGTGCTTTCTTTTGCAAGACAGTCTCTCTCTATGTCGTCTTGAGGGAAAGCTGTGTGGTGGTCATCCCTGATCTAGTAGTGAGCCTTGAGCTAATCCTGGCGTGGTTTTGCGCAGTTGATTTGCCATCACTGCGGATGGTTTGACTCCAGTTGAGTCAGGTTGTCTTTTAGCTCAGTTTCGGGATGACGGGAGCCTGGTTGTTGGCTCCGAGGTCTCTGTGCCTGTGTTTGCGTACCAAGTTTTCGCCGCGACTTTCGTGCAGTCTTGGTTTGGAGCGCGTGTCCGCTCACTTGGAACTGATGTTTGGCATCACTGGTGATTTTATCGCTTGTTGCGATTGGCAACCCTGTGCACCAGAGTGATGGACTCGCAAGGTTTTTCGTTTGTTTGATTGTGAGTTCGAGCTTATCGAGTTGACGGTGATGTTTTAGTACCCTCTACCGCAGATCTACGATCTCTTCGACCGGCTCCAGGGAGCCTCGGTTTTCTCGAAGAGTGTTCTGCAGCCAGGTTATCTTTAGCTGAAGATCAAGGCCGAGGACGTTTCGTTAACGGCCCTCCGGACTCGTTACGGGCGTTACGAGGTCACGGTTATGCCGTTCGGTTTGACGAACTCCCCGGCAGCTTTTTTTTTGGATTTGATGAACTAGGTTTTCGGCAATTCTTGGATCAGTTTGTCGTGGTCTTCTTTGACGACATACTGATCTATTCGAGAAGTTTCTTTCTTGGTTCACATCGTGACGCAGGCTGGTTTGCGGTGGAACCAAGGAAGGTGGACTCTGTAGTGGATTGGCCTGTTCCGACTTCTGTGGCAGAGATTAGGAGCCTCCTCGGCTTGGCGAGTTGTCACCGGCGATTTGTTGAGGGTTTCTCAAGATCGCCGCCCTTTTGAGCAAGCTGACGAGGAAGGGCGTGAAGTTTCTGTAGACTCCCGCTGGTCAGATGAGCTTCTAGGAGCTGATGGACAATTTGACTTGTGCCCCTATCTTAGCGTTGTCGCAGCCTAGTGGGGATTTTGTGGTCTACTGCGATGCATCTTGGATAGGATTGGGGTGCGTGCTCTTGCAGCAAGAGAAGGTCATCGCGTATGCTTTGCGCCAGTTGATGGACTATGAGAAGATCTATCTGGCGCTCGATCTCGAGTTAGCAGCAGTGGTGTTCGCCCTCAAGCTTTGGAGACACTACCTGTACGGAGCGATTGGTGGTGGAGTTTCGTCGACTAGAGTTGGAGATTTTACCTTATGGAGCTACCGCACAGTTGTCGACTTTGGAGGTGCAGCCCACCTTGTCGGATCGGATTTTCGGTGGGCAGCTGATGGATTCGCACTTGCAGAGAGTGCGAGTAGAGGCCGAGCAGGGCAGAGATGGTGACTTCATGTTACATGCTGATGGTTTCCTTCGAGGACGGAGGTGTGCGCCCAGTGATCAGGATTTGAGGCGAGAGATTTTTGACTGAGGCACACCGGTCGCCGTACACCGTTCATCCTGGAGGGACGAAGATGTACCGCGACTTGAGGCAGAGTTTCTGGTGGCCTGATTTTGACGATGGATGTAGTTCAGCATATGGCACTGTGCCTGGTTTATCAGCAGGTGAAGGCTGAGCATCAGCGATCAACAGGGAAGCTTCAACCGTTGCCTGTACCTGTAGGGAAGTGGGAGCAGTTTACCATGGATTTCGTCACCGGGTTGCCTCGTTCTCAGCGAGGTCATGTTGCGATCTGGGTAGTTGTGGACCGAATGACGAAAGCAGCTCACTTCCTAACGGTACACACGACTTAGTCTCGGGATCGACTGGCGCAGCTTTACTTGGTTGAGATCGTCAGGCTGCTTGGTGTGCCAGTGTCGATCGTCTCTGATCGGGATTCTCGCTTCGTTTCTCAGTTCTGGAGGAGCTTGCAGCAGGCACTGGGGACGAGGCTCGACTTCAACTCAGTTTACCACCCTCAGAGTGATGGGAAGTCGGAGCGTGTTATCCAGACTCTCGAGGATATGCTCCGGGCATGCGTTTTGGATTTTGGTAAGGGTTGGTTCAGGTACCTTTCCTTGATGGAGTTCACCTTCTTCAACAGCTTCCAGGCGAGCATTGGGTTGGCACCGTGCGAGGCGTTGTTTGGACGTCGTTGTCGATCACTTCTGTCGGGATGTCGTGGGTGAGCGTCGTGTGATCGGCCCGACAACGGTTCGGCTGAGGGAGTATCTCAACTACGGTGAGGTGCCTTTGAGGTTTTTGGCTCGCAAGGTGAAGTAGTTGAGGAACCGGAGCTTTCTGTATGTGAGAGTGCAGTGGACGAGTCGCGAGGAGCGCTACTTGGGAGCTGGAGTCTGCTTTGCGTGAGAGGTATCCGCTGTTGTTCGCGGATGGTGTGTGAGTAAGTTTCGGGGACGAAACTTCTTGTTAGGTGGGAGTGATGTGAGAATTCGAATTTTGGAAATTTGAAATATGTGTTCCTCTCCCCTGTTACTGTGTTTTTGATCTGTATACGTATATATATACAGGTATATATATATATATATATGTATATAAGTTGTATTTATATGTATTTTATTATTTTTGAGTTTTGTCGCGGAGAGAGAACGGCTTAACGGCGCAATCCGGAGTCCAAATCTGACAATCCAAAATGGTAGGTTCTATGTCTCGACAGTGCTGAACGCGATGGCGTGATCCGTGTCGACATGCGACGGACGGATTGAGAGATCTTCCATCTTCTTCGCCGAGAGGTCGAATTGTACATTTTTTGGTTTCGCGATCTGGACCCTGTTTCTCGCACCGTTTCACGTGAGACAGCTTGTGGAGGGGTGTCTGGGCATATTGTTCCTGCTGTGAAGGACTGAGGGCTTATTTGCTGTGTGTGAGGGGTGTTTTTCCAATTGTGCAATAGTGTTTATGTGAGTTGTGTGTGTGTGTGAGTGGATGTTGGAAAACCCACACTCTCTCTCTCCCTCAGCCTCCCCAGCAGCGAGCCCCAGCTCCCCCAGCTCCCCTGCCAGCTCTCCCTTGCGCCGCCGGCCGCCGCCGGCCATTCCCTGGCCGGCGCAACCCCGGCTACCCTCTCCCTCTCCCTTTTTTTCTTCTTCTCCTTCTTCTTCTTCTTCTTCTTCTTCTTATCCTTCCCTGCGGTGTGCACCCAGGGGGAACCCACGCATGAGCTCCCCCTGAGGTGGCACGACTGCCGGAGTCGTGCGCCGCCGCTGGGAGCCGCCGGGAACCGCAGCCGAGCTGCTGCAGCTGCTGCTGCTATGGCAGCTGCGGGCCGAGGCTGGTGGGCCCGAGCCGCCGCCCGCCTCCCGACGCCTGGGAGGGTGAGCGCCGTCACCCTCGAGTCCTCCAGCGCCGCCGCCCCCTGCCTGCCCCCGGCCGTCGCCGTGCCGCCGGAGCGCCGCCGCGCCGCAGCTGGCTGCTGCAGGGAGTGCGGGCAGTGGGCTTGTGATCCGAGCCACCGCCGCCTCCCGCCGCCGCAGCGGTCTTCCGCCGGCCTTAGGAGGGCCACCGCCGCCGTCGCCTCCTTCCCCGGCCATCCCCGTGCCGCCGGTGCGCCGCCGCGCCGCATGCGCCTCCTGCATGCAAGTTGCAGGCAAGAGCAACTGGAGGCCGCGCCCCGCCGCCTCCCGCCGCCTCAGAGGGTGCGCGCCGCCACCCTCGGGACCGCCGCCGCCTGTCCATCCCTTCCTGGCCGTCGCCGTGCTGCCGGAGCGCCGCCGCAGCCGCCGCTGTTGCCGCTTGTGCTCCTAGGGCACCCGCGGCTGAGAGCTTCCGGCCGCCGCCACCGTTGCCCGGAGTTGTCACGGTCGCCCCCTACCCGACGTCCGGCGAGCCCCTCTTGCCGGTGCTCGCGTCCCCGCCGGCCGCCGTCGCCGTTGGTTGCCGGTGGCGCCGTGCCCTAGCTTCGGGTAGCCGACCCGAGAGCCGCCGCTCTCCCCGCGCCGCCGCCGCCGCTTCCTGCCGCCAGCTGAGGTGAGCCCTCTCTTCCTTGCCTCCCCCGCATCCACCCCTGGCCGCCGCTAGCCGTGCATGCTGGCCGGCAGCCGGCCGGAGCTGGTTGCTCCGGCCGGGGTCCCTTTTTGCTTTGTTTTGGCCGCAGTTTGGTGTTTGAGCTCCCTGTTGCCTCCCGAAGCTCGGGAAGGTGAGCACGATGATCGCGGCGACGCGCTGATCATCATGCTCACCTTAGAATTCGATTTGGATGTGCCGTTTCGCTGTTTGGCCGATGTCGAGCAATTTCATTGTATGTCTTTGCTGTTTTTATGGGATTTTTGGGCTTGCGACTGGTCCTGTCGCAATGGTGCTGTGAGCACGGCCTCCGTGACGTCGTTACCTATCCGCTGGTGCTTGCGGAAGGTCGTGCGGATGTACGGATTGCTCGAACGGCCTTATTTATTGCTCTTATGTATGTAATTGTTGCTTGTTTTGGGATTATGTTGATTGTGGCAGCGTTGCGATGCTGCGGGCAGCAAGGGCTTGACCCTTGAGACCCTGTGGACTGGTTGTCCAACCCCTTCGCCCTTCGTGGAGATCCGGATTCATTTCCGACGCATTTTTCGATAAATTAATCGGCAAAATGCGTGTTTTAGTTGTGCGACTCACTCGCTGTCTTCGTGAGTGACTTGGCTTCGTCGTTTAGCCTCGTTGGCTGTTCCTCATCGCTGTCCCGAAGTTCCGAGGACAGCGGATGAGTGACGAGGGGTTCCGGTGCCAATTCGGCATTTTTTTCGGGAACCCGGGAAGCATTTTCGAGTGCGTTTGTGTTCGTGGCACCTCGAGCTTGTGCTCGCTGTTCTGTCACCTTGTTTTGGTGTGTTTGGGGACAGCGGAGGACCTGGTTTGGTTGTTGGTACCCCTGTGGGGCTTAGTGTAGTTTCGGGATTGTCCCGATTGGTTTTCCGGGCGATCCGTCGGTTTCGGGATGTGAGAGCTTTGTCTTTTGCGTCGACTTGGTGAACCTTGACCTTGTGAGTCTTTCGTAGGTCCTATCGCGGTTCCCGAGAGCCGTCAGTGTTAGGCTTGATCTTACCTACAGGTGGGTACTTCGATCCGGAGTCGGTTCAGTGGACTACGGTGATACCTTTCTATCCTTTCTCTTGCATTTCAGTTATTAGTTCACTTGACTCCCGTTGACTCTACTTATGTGACCCCCCGGACTTCCCAGGGGGTCACCCATCCTTGGACTACTCCCGTCCTAGCACGCTCAACTCTCTCAACCTCTTGGGCCTAGCCACCAACCAAAATGCTTAAGCCGGGTTGAGAGATTAGCCCTATTATATCTTTTATATAGGACTACCTGGGGTGTCACAATCTCCCCCCCTTTAAGCCCTGACGTCCACGTCAGGCTCCGACTCACAAGTACCAGGCGGTGTGAGACTCATCTCGCTAGCCTAAACCGGGGGAGCCGCGCTCTACCCATACACCCTGGGGAGCCATACTCTACCCATAACTACACCTGGCTCAGCCGAGACCCATCTCACACTTCCGGCTGGTAATTGGCTCTGATACCAACTGTGACGCCCCGGACTTCCCAGGGGGTCACCCATCCTAGGACTACTCCCGTCCTAGCATGCTCAACTCTCTCAACCTCTTGGGCCTAGCCACCACCCAAAATGCTTAAGCCGGGTTGAGAGATTAGCCCTATTATATCTTTTATATAGGACTACCTCGGGTGTCACAACTTATATGTGTTTGGATAGTAGAGTAGTTGTGTCACGCCCCGGGTTACCTCTTCCCAGGCACATGACAAGATCCGCCGCATACACAGTATCTTTACCATGTATACGAAGCGAAAACAACAACAACAATCACACAGAGATAAAGGTATCAACAGAGCTGCTATATATAAATAATCAAAAGATCACTGTACATACATCATCCATAACCATAATATAATACATCACTGATACAATCCAACTCACTGTATGTACAGACGCAACCATCTACCAAAATAGGTATACCTCTAGCCAAGTATCGGGGGAACAGCTCTACCCGACGGTCTCCTTTCCACGCTCAGTATGCACAACTGGGGAAGAAGACTCTGCAAAAAGGATGTCAACAACGGGTGTGAGAACTACTATCAAACAAGTAGTCCTCAGTGGGTACCGCCACCAGCCTCAGCGGTCTGCCTACTAAGTCCTCAATCTCAAGAGATATATATGGAGCAATAAAGAAAGTAGGAGATATACTACCACTACTATGCACAATGCTCAACTGTCAATATGAATACCAATGAACTGAATATACCAAATGAGGACTATCATGAATCCATACAAAATACAATACCTGCGAACCAGCTAGTACAGGAAACACCGTCTGTCCCTAGCTCAATCCATAATACCATACAACACAATATGATACCACACGATACCTGCGGCTTGATCATGCTCAACCCTACAGGGAGCCTGCTAGTACAGGAAGCCCGTCTGTCCCTAGCCCCTCGTACAAACCTCTGTACGGAACATGCCAACTCCGGAGCGGTACTCGTGGGAGCGACCCAACCGAGTATAGTACAACCATATCAGCGCCAAGCACCCACAGGTATATGATCGACACGACTGGGTCAACAAAGAATCACATGTCCTCGGCATCTCAAAGGATAATCAACAAGTATGACCCAATCCACTGATCTCACAAGGAAACACGTGCCCTCGGCACCTCAAAGGATAGTCAACAACATGTAAGACCCAATCAATGCTCCAGTGCTCACAATCAATCTCAACTCTACCACAAAGAGGAGGTACAACAACATAGCACGAGCCACAACATGATCACCTACACTACATGTACAACAACTGGTACAAAGGATATCAACAGAATAGGTGTAGGTCAAATCATGCAACAAGGATACAAGGAAATCATGCATGCTCATATATATATCATTAGCATATCATGCAATATCAACCTAACAGGTCATATCTAACATCATCTCAACATATCATGCTATCATAATCCCAATAGTATCACACTATCATAATCCAATACCATCATGCTATCATAATCCAATATCATCATATCATGCTAACATAATCCAACACTATCATGCTAACATGAGAGTAAACACATAGGAGGAAGTCCACTGAATCTGGCAAACATCAACCCACCTCAAGAGCTAATCCAACCACGGTGGGGAAAACAGTATCCTCAGATCCAACCCTCCAAGATAACCAAGCTCCAGCAGCACTCTGATCTGAATATCACCAAAAAGGCTGCTAACTCCGACAGAACAACAGCTCAGCACCAGATCAGATCAACAGAGTAGAGGAGAACAAGCTAGGTTACAACTAATGCCAACACATGGCCCTAAACCCAACTTTCTCTCTCTAGAAATGAAGTCACGAAGTGGGAAAATGAGTTCAACACCACAGGGACTCACCTATTTATAGGCTCCCAAAAGTCCCACATTCGGGCGCCCGAATCCAACTTCCGAGCGTCCGGAAATCCAGCATGCTAGGTGTCAGCTGGCGATCAAGCGGTCGGCGTCGGTCGGCAGGCGGTGGGGCGGCGTGTCTCCGACGGTCGACACGTGTCCAATGACACGACACGTGGCTCTCCACGTCACAAGTACAATCCGGATCCACATCCGGGCGTCCGGTTCCTGCATCCAGATCCGAAATCAGTCAGCCACTTCCGGATCATCCAAAACATACACTGGCTCCGGAACATTCGGGCGTCCATTTCCTAAGTTCCGGGCGCCCGAAATCCGCCAAGTCCAGAAACCCTCAAAAATCCGAGTACTACAAGTTGTGGTTTGCATGATTCTTGAGACGACCCAGTTGGTCGGTGGTGATCGCCTGTTGTTCCGAGCGATCCTCGTTGTGGTTTATCAGTTGCTTCACGGCTCGTTGCCGTTCTGTGGATTGAGCATTCGCATCGATCGTCACAGCTCGTCTAGCACATCACGTACACCGCGGTCTGATCCACCGCCTGGGGGTGTTCTTTTTCGGAAAAGGGTCGTGTATTTCGACCGACCCGTGAGCCTTGATGCGTTGCGTGCAGAAGGTTGAGGTGCCGAGAGATGAGCAGTGTGACAGTGCCAGGGATACGTCCCGGTGGCTATGATTGGGTTTACTTTGTGGTTATCTCCATTGATGCATACTAGTTGCTTACAGTAGCATAGTTGTTCAGTTGTATGTCAGCCTCATACTTACTTGTGCTACTGTTTACCTTATCTATCCTTTTGTTGACCCTCGTGCCGGTGTGTACACCTCGCCTTCGTCGGCTTGCGGTACCCACTGGGAGGGGAGACATGTTTACATGTTCTCACCCCCAGCCCTCATTGTTGTTTTCAGGTGAGCAGGGTAGTGGGAGTCGGGACGTTGCGAGGCACGCCTAGATAGTAGCTCTAGAGGTTCCGACTTGTGAGGCTACTCCCCCAGATTTGGTTATTACCCTTACCCTCTAGCAGTTAGTTATGGATACGGTTCAGTTACACTGTGGTTGTTTTATCTAGCATGTTATATTTTGGATGATTGTTTTGCATGCTTAGATCTCGTGGTTTTGGTTTAGTATCCATGTATGGATTTAATGTTTAGATCTTTGGATGTCGATGCTTTTAGATCTAACATTGTGGCTTTATATCGCATATCTTGGATTTCTACCCCTCGTGGTAGCATTTTCAAATAAAGGTTTCCGTGTGGGAAACAGTTTTCAAATGGATTTTCGATCGATCGACTTTTGGGATTTCAAAAGAGAGTTCTCGTGTGGAGAACGATTTTTAAATGATTCTTGAATGTTTGATATTAGGGTTTCAAAATAAAGCTTCTGGATAAGGAGCAATTTTCTAGAATGATCTGTTGTTTGTGCATTGCATCATCCTTCGCCTAAGGACTTGCTTAGATTCATACAGGTTTAAGGACTGTTAGCTATATGAATCTCTTGAGCTGTTGTGTTGTTGTGATGAATGAATGGTGGTTGTGATCCTGTTGTATGTTGTGTACGCCGTGCAAATACAGGGGAGGCACTGTCCGTGTGTACAGTGGACCCTGTATTTGTGGCGGGTCTGTACTTGGCGCGGGCTAGACTTTCAAAAAAAAAAATTGGCACGTATTTCCGCATCTAAAACTAGCCCGGAGCGTGACAAAAGTCAACAGGTGGGTTGATGAAAAAAATAATAAACCAACATATGGGCCCCACGTCATAAAGAAATATTTAAAATGGGAAGAGGAATTGGTTTTTATGAAGTTGAAAAGTCAACAGATGTGCCCCACGTCATAATGATAGAAGAGGAATCCATTCATGGAGAGTGAAAAACAAAGCATACAACACATACAATTGAATGTAGAGAAATCTAAGAACAAAATTCTAGACTTTATATGCTAAAGATATATTATTTTTTAGACACTAACTCAATAAGTAAGCAAAAAATTTAATTGTAAAAAATACAATCTATTTATACTAAAAGAATAAGAAACCACTAAAAAAGAAAACATTTACAACATTTAAACAGCGCATTGGGAAAATAGAACAAACCATTTCTTTTTATAATATACTACTGTATACCACTAATCATTCAGTAGATAAAATAAACCATTTCTCTTTGTTTTCTCTCTTGTAAATCAAAGCATCCACTAAGATCTAATGGTTGTACTGTTTGCTAATCGACCAAAGCTCTAGCTCTGCCATTAAATTCAAGAGTACGGTCCTCCAAAAAAATATTAAAGGAAGATAATAGTGATCATCAGAGAGTGCACCACCATCATAGCCTATTAGGTAAACCAAATGGCACAGAAAGTAAAATATATAATTATGCAAACAATTTCTTAAAAATTTTGAAAAAAAATTTAGAACAAAATAAAACTCTCACTAACAGAGGGAAGAAAGAAATATTCATATAACTTGTAAAGCTACATGTAAAAGATCATAGAAAAGAAAAAAGAAAATTCGTGAACCTATCCAATCCTCCCTTGTCTAATCTGAACAATAAGTATATTATTATTTTGCCACTAAACTGCAATACTAATCAAGAGCAGAGTATTACATATACTTGCGCCTTTAAGATGAAGAAGCATAATTATATACTTGTCTTGCCTACTTGCACTTAATTTGTCTCTTACATGCTATCTTATTTAAACAGCTAGTAGTTAAAGTTGGTTTCCTAGCACTCAAGTAAGGAGAAGTTTGGTTGTAAGTCTGTATTAATCGAGAAGCATATTAAATACATAGAAATTATTAAATATAAAAATTACATAATAACAGACAAATCAAACATCAAACTATCTCTTTTAACCTTGGGTGACAATATGTTGTACTACCAAAGCATGCTCTACTTTGATCAAGTCCAGTGCCTATGCCTCCATGATATCAAAGATCAATTCAAATGACTATACAGAAAACCAAAAAAAATTAAATTTTTATTCAAAAGAACTCCCAAATCCTCAAATTTGTAGTTAACTCAATAGATTGCAAAAGAAGTATATTTACGAAATCCATGTCTATTCTTATCTAAACAATTTAAGAAAACATAAAAAAAATCAAAAAATCTATATTTGCAGTGGTAAGACGTTGAAGTTTCTATCATGAGCTTGCTAATTTCTCCTTTTCTTTCAAGTTAAACTAAACATACATACATGCAAAATATACAAATAAATATATTTAAATAGGAGGTAGAGGGTAAATAGTTGGTAGGTACTGATAATCTAACATTCCATTATTTTTGCTTTGATAGGTGTTAATCCAAGATTCCAACTCATTTATCAAAATTAAATATTTTTCTACCAGATATATTGTCACGCCCCGGGCTAGTCTAGATACGGAAAACGGGTCAATTTTTTTTTTTTTGAAAGCCTAGCCCGCGCAGTGAACAGACCCGCCACAAATACAGGCACCTCTGTCTATACGGACAGAGTCTCCCCTGTATTTGCACGGCGTACCAACATCATACAACAGGATCACAATCACACTTTCATTCACAATAATCCACAAGGTAAAAACATATAATACATTTGCATTCAGCTATCCCTATATGCCTCTAAGCACTCCTTAAG
The DNA here is from genome assembly GCA_016920855.1 of Puya raimondii. Taxonomy (NCBI): domain Eukaryota; kingdom Viridiplantae; phylum Streptophyta; class Magnoliopsida; order Poales; family Bromeliaceae; genus Puya; species Puya raimondii. Next base: position 144,176,042 of record JABWPP010000050.1, read on the forward strand.
CGAAGGATGATGCAATGCACAGTACAACAAACATCCTATCAAAATTGCTTTCCACTCGAAAGCTTTGTTTTTCGAATTCTAATAAGCATTAAATCAAAATCACGAAAAACCTTTTAAAACTGTTCCAACACGAAACTTCATTTTGAAATCCAGCTACCACGATGGGTAGACACCCACACGATAAAACACAAGTCAAATGCTGATAATAGAAACTAAAATCCAATCTCATGCGTAATAAGTCATCATCTTATACGATTCATCATTAATCAGGCATAAATCATGATCATCTAACTGAACCATTTCTTTATCTAACTACTAATGCAGATAAAAGAAACATAACCAGGGTGATGACCGCTAATGCAGTCTAGCTAGATCGTCCTCGCGTCGAACCCACGAACTGAACTCCCCACCAGAGCTACCTGAAAAATGGTGGTGGAGGGGATGAGAACATGTAAACATGTCTCTCCCTCCCAGTGGGTACCGCAAGCCGACGAAGGCCGGGCACACACTGGTAGACAGAAAACTGAAAGGAAGATAATACAGTAGCAATGCAAGTAAGTAGAGAACGAAAAAGATATACTACTGCTACTGTAAATGTAATGCATCAACAAATGAATACAACGAATATACCCAATCTAAACGTGCCAGTCCGCAGACCTCAGGCACATGCCACTCCTACTCTGCCAGCATATAAGTGCCCCACTGAGCTCACGGGTCGGACGTACGACCACTTTTCCGGAAAAGAACACCCTCTTGCGGGGATCAGCCGCTGGTGTTCGTGATATGCGCAAGAGTAATGGCGATCAATGCAAGTATGCTCAATAGCCTTTGGCGACCAGCCACAAATCCACCCCTCCGGGTATACCGACCGTATAGGTCATCAGACAACCGTGTCAATAAACCGACCAAGAAGGTCACGAGAACATCATCTCAGATATGGATATAATCATAACTACTCTACTGCCAGAACAAGTAAAGAATGCAAGTAGAGATCACAAGGTGCCGGCTCAACTCATCACATATACTCATATCAGGAAACGAAAAGGAAAGGGTAGAAGGAACGTCACCGAGCATGCACCACTAGACCAACTTCGGATCGAAGTACCCACCTGTGCGAATATCACGTCTGTCTTCCGACTGTGGAGGATCGTCAACCGGACCTACGGAGGGTCCACCGGGTTAGTATCTAACCCACATATAAGAAATGCTAACTCACAAGCCAACACACGATCCCACGGGAATCGGTTTCCCAAAGCTGATTACCGTAACTCGCTAGAAGTCCCAAAATCATACCGGGACTCTACCGGGACTCACGGAGTGTCCCGAAACTCACCGACTCATGCCACGAGTCAACCACTGCCCCAAAACACATCCCTTTGGGTGTTTGGGCAGCAAGCACAAGATCGAACATCGGAACGATCATCGTCGGACAATCGTTCCGATCCGGGTTCCCGTAAGTGTCGATTTCGACACCGGAACCCATTGCCGCTCACCGGGCATCCCCGATCCCGAATACACGAGACAGCCGAGACAACCAGCCAACAAGGCTCAGCGGCAGCCCACAAGTCACACACATTGCGTCGGAAGTTTCCGAGCCGAAAACCACGTTTCGCTGACGGATTTCTTCGGGAAACGCTCTGAAAACCCATCTTCGGACAAACGAAGGACAGCGGACCTTGGACAATCAGTCCACAGGTCACGCGTAGCGTGAACACGCTGTCCAGTGGCTAAATTGCCCAAAAGTCCCTAAACATGCATCTAATTGCAATATAACATGCGTTTTACGGAGTTTATGGGTCGATACCTCGATCGGAGCATTTTCGAGGCCGGCCGAGACACATCCTGCTAGGTCTCGACAAGACGGAGGCCGTGCTTGCTGTCCAGAGCACAGCGAACAGCCAACGAGCGCACGGGAGCGACCGGAACCTCGATCGGAAAGGTGGTCCGGAAGCTACAATCAAGAATCCGCTGTTTTGAGCCCCGCCGACAACGGGATAGGTGAGCACGGACGTTAACGGCATGTCAGGAGGGCCGTGCTCACCAGCGGGACCCATGGAGATGGTTCGGACAGCCGGAACAGTGAGTTCGGCCAAGACAGGGCTCAGCCAGGGCTAAAACCGAGAGCACCTATGTCGTGCCGGCCGGCGGCGGCCATTGCGGAGGGCGCGCCGGCGGGGGAGGGATGCGGCTGGCCGGGGACCACCAGCCGAGGTGTCATCCGGCGGCGGGGAGCGGCGCCGGAGACGGGCGATGATGCCCTAGCTGCCCGGTTTGTGCAGGGAGCTAGGGCGGAGCTCTGGCGACAACGGCGGCGTTAGGGCGGCGCCGGAAAGCGACGGGGAGCACGCCGGGGTCACGATGGAGGAGAGGGAGGCCGGTTCGAGCAGCGGCGGCGGTGCGCAAGGTCGCACGGCCGCCAGCAAGTTTCCAGGTCACACGCGGCCGCGGTGGTTTCCGGCGTGAGCGGCGGCGACGGTGACCGTCGGATCCGGGTGCGGCGGTGCCGGAGGTTCGAGGGAGACCGGCGGGAGGCTTCAGGAGGCGGCGGCGGCGGCTCTCTGCCAACACCAGCCTGCACGAGCCCCGGGTGGACCAACCGGGCTGCAGGAGCGGCGGCGGCGCTCGGCAGAGGACGGGGCCACCAGGGAGGGCCCGCCGGAGGTCGGGGCGACGTCGGCGGTGGCCAGGAAGTCAAGGCTCACCCTCTCTCTGGTTCCCACCCGAGGGGAAGGTAGATGTGAGAGAGAGAAGGGAGATGAAGATGATAGGAAGGCTGGTAGCACCAATGGCCGGCCGGAGTTAGGTCGCCGGCGGTCGAGAGGTGAGCAGCACGTACAGGAGAGGGAGAAGGGTCGGCTAGGTCGGCTGGGAGGGGAGTGGGGTGGCTAGGGTTAGGGTTTGCTTACGTAAACCCTAATGTCCAATATATATAGCTTGGCCAAATTGCAGGTAAGTCCATGAAAACCCGCATTTTCATTACTAGTCCCTCACAGCACGCGTATTTTGTGCATATGTACCTTCACGCTGAGTTTCACGCGATTCTGTACATAAAATGTTAGAACTTTTCGCGAAACCTCCAATTTTATCTTTTGACCCTTTCTCCGAAAACGCATTACATCTTGCGATCCGTCCGTCAGATTTCTGAACGGATAGCGCCAGCGCGTTCGGCACTGCCGAGACATCGAACTCACGATTTTGTTTCGTTCGGTTTGGTTGTCGATTCACAACAAACTCATCCTCTTTCTGATTCATCTATACGCCAATTGCTTAACGGCCGATATTCACTTTTAAACCTCTCGATTAGCGAACTCGCGACCAAAGTTCATCGTCACCAACTTTCTTTCACACGATAGGTCCCTATCTGAGAGTTCACACGCAAAGCGGAGCTTCGGTAAGCTTTGCATAGCCAACACAAGGAAGAATAAAAGTCTATTTTTCGACAAGATCCAGTTTTCTCGAAAACCGTGTATCAAATCCAAAGTCTGTTAGCGTCATTGAGTCCAGAATAGTCCGACAGTTGAAAACAAGCTATTGGACCACTATGAATGGAGTCCGATACACTCCAGAAGTCATCTCTAATCATCGGCCTCTCCGGAAAACCAGAGTTACCATTCACCTTAAGTGAATATCGTAAATCGCGTAACTCTTTGATTTTAAATCATTTTCTCCCGAAACTTGACGAGTGATTATGTAATTAAAATACACACACAAAACATCGTCAACGAAGAGTCAAATTAGGCAGTAAAAATCTCAGTCCTTACATCATTCCCCCCTTAAAAGAAGTTTCGTCCCCGAAACTTGATTATATTTACCCCTCGAATAATTATGGATAACGTTTCCGCATAGTCGATTCAAGCTCCCATAATGCTTCGTGCTCCTCACGATTAGTCTGTTGCACATTCACTTACGGAATGCTCCGATTCCGCAGTTGTTTCTCCTCGCGTGCCAATATCCGCGTCGGAGCCTCATCGTAGGTCAGATCCTCCCGAAGCTGAATAGTCGTCGGACTGATGATGTGGGACAGATCAGAACTACACTTTCGAAGTATGGACACGTGGAAGCCATCATGTACTTGGGCGAGACTCGGAGGTAGAGCCAATCTGTACGCCACCGGACCAACGCGCTCCCAGATCTCAAACGGTCGCATATATCTCGGGCTAAGCTTGCCCCTCAAACCGAACCGTTTGATTCCTCTGGACGGTGAAACCTTGAGCAGAACATGCTCGCCAACCTGAAACTTCAGGTCACAATGCCGATGGTCCGCGTAGCACTTATGCTGACTCTGTGCAGTCAATAATCACTCTCTAGCAATGCAAACCTTTGTCTCTGCATCCACTACTAAGTCCGGCCCGATTATTCGGCGTTCTCCGATGTAGTCCTAACTGATAGGGGACCGACATCGACGCCCATATAAAGCCTCATACGGTGCCATCCCAATGCTCGCCTGATGACTGTTGTTATAGGCGAACTCCACAAGTGACAGGTACTTGAACCACCCGTCACCATCATCCAGGACGCATGCACGAAGCATATCCTCTAGAGTCTGAATAACTCGCTCAGACTGTCTGTCGCTCTGGGGATGGAAAGCCGTATTGAAGTTCAGCTTCGTACCCAAAGCTTGCTGTACACTCTTCCAAAACTGGGACAATGATTCTTCACTCAGAAACTCAAGGTCCACCCAAATCTGGTCCACGTAGTAGTAACTAACTCAACTACGTCAAAGGTTCATGCAGGAAAAATTCCGGGACAATACCATAAGTCTGGAGTATGTTTTCGGAGTCCGAAACGACGCACTCCAACTTATAAACAATGTCAACCTGCTCACAACGAGTGAAACCATATCGTTGTCCTAACTCCTGCATCAATAACATTCCCCTCGGAGACTACAGTCTCCCACCAGTTTGTAATACCAACGGATCGAAGTTAAACCTTCAGCATCGATACCCACTTGCGGTATCCGACACTCCTATGTCCAAGATTTAAACTGTCCGCCTAGACCAAAAGGTCTAAGGCTACCTCAATCAGTTGAGCTCGACAAGTAAGCCTACATCCAAGTACATGTGATTCGACATAAAGGTCCACGGATGTCCGCAACGGGGTTGCGAATCGCTACTTACTATCAAAACCATCAGTAATGCTCAACATCTGTCTCCACGAAACCCGGTCGCTGAAATCCGCATGGGACCAGCGATTCAATTTTCCACACCACATATGATACCTGTCTCAACGAGACCCAGATGCATCAATCATCAAGTGACCAGAAAAGCAATCCGCTCCCATAAAATTTGTGTTTAACCATGTCATGTACCTTGTATTCAAACATCTGCATCTACTTCTGAGCCAAAGGCCAGGCTCCGTCCATGTGCCCAGCATAGTTCACATCTTCTAGCAATGCAATATAGATTGTAACTGGAAGCGCATTATCTAACTCGCCCCTTAACTATGCGAGACCTGGCTACTGGCTAGTATACAACCAGACCAACACCGAAGTACATACTATTGGTGAGGTTAACTCATCACTTTACATAACCTTGCCCAGGGCTAACTCATAATACACTGCGTGGTCGGAGGTGACCATGAGTCTAACCTTTGCATGAGATCATCCATAATGGTTATCAACACGGGAAACACAATATCCCAATCCAAATACTCCCAAAAGGGGTAAGGCATTTCGTCTTAATTTTTGACAATACGTTGTCTGCAGCCAACACATTTACCAAAAGAAAAGCGAAATACCGTAGATCTATCTCCAACACCATGTTGGAGAAGTGACACCAGCACGAAATCGTCCAATATCACCATGCTGCACAAGAGTGCACCACGACACTAATCAATATCGACTACGAAAGTCGATCACCGAGATTGGACTAGCCATTGAGCCAACTCCCTAGGAGTTTTATGGCTCCAACAATAGGAAAAGAAACTTTCTGCAACATAGAGTCGCCAACTACACAAGCTAAAAGAGACAACAACTCGATTTTTTTTTTTCTTTTTTTTTTTTGAGCCTCATCCAACACCACAACTTACCCTTAGGGTTTTCCAATTATCCTATCGAGCATCATCCTCTATGCCATAATCATACATATGCCACGTGTCATCCCATACCACACTGATTTAGGTGTTGGGATTGTCTCACACTACGCGTACTCCATAAAAATTCGACGTTGAAGCTAAGTCAAAACCAATCCTGGCTTACGTCAATAGGCGCAAAGATCATAAGGAGATCTAAACGACTGTACTGACAAATCCACTGACAAGATATCTAAACATCACTCAAGCGAGAAAAATCTTCTGGGCTCGCTTCGCAACATGAACAAACTTCAGTCTCATGAGTTAGGCGTATTCTCGCCCATATATTCACACGAAAACCACTACCTTGTCAGAAACTCAATAAAGAATCCTACAACAACCTCGATACACTCCAATCAATCTAAAGATCGGGGTCGATCTAACAACTTATCAGATGAAAGGGGAAAACCCCATAAACTATCACTAAATTATTTCAACTATCCATACTTAGGTTCGCTCTTCTCTCGGTGACTCACGCCACCACTAGAGATTAGAGAAATAGGGTAGGCACCATGGTCCTACCCACCAAAAGCTAAAGAAGCTTTACTCATACCACGACCTCACGAGCGGTCGGTAAACAAACCTCGGGCCGCACATCAGTAGCCCATGCACTACTCATGGTCAAAACTGTACAATCATCATCTTCACCGAGATGCCTGCAATCGTACATAAGCTCTAGATAGGGAAGAATAGGCACTAAAGCCATACTCACAGAGTCTGAGGAAACAACATCCACACTGCAATCGCCCAAGCGATTGCACTTAGAAACCTCGAGCTGTACTCACACAGCTCCATCAACTGTCGCGGCTGTAACCGCACACTGTGTCGTCTTCATAGAGATGCCCACGGTGGACCTCATGCTCTACCTGGGAAGTGGGGCCTGATAAACACGGCTCAACCGTCAGCTAAGGCCCAGCAGATGCACTGCCTGGAACCTCAATATCAACATCTGTCCCGAGTGGTTTTACCAGGTGCACATCACCCTACCACTAGATACCTGTCTGGTAATCCGCCACCACTCCCAGTAGAGACACAAGTCTGCACCGCAACTGCAAAATAAACACGGGGTAACGAAACAACAATAAACCTCGAGTTAATAAAACTCGACCAACTTACCGGGACTCAATCCCACAACCCCTTGCTCTCACATGCTTATAAACCTTAGGTCTTCCTAGGGTCATCCTAACCAGTGGTTCAGTTAGATAGGTTGTGAATGTAGTTGTGATTGTTCATTCTCTGATACCATCTTAATCTGTCATGCCCCGGGCTAGTCTAGATGCGGAAAACGGGTCAATTTTTTTTTTTTTGAAAGCCTAGCCCGCGCAGTGAACAGACCGGCCACAAATACAGGCACCTCTGTCTATACGGACAGAGTCTCCCCTGTATTTGCACGGCGTACCAACATCATACAACAGGATCACAATCACACTTTCATTCACAATAATCCACAAGGTAAAAACATATAATACATTTGCATTCAGCTATCCCTATATGCCTCTAAGCACTCCTTAAGCGAAGGATGATGCAATGCACAGTACAACAAACATCCTATCAAAATTGCTTTCCACTCGAAAGCTTTGTTTTTCGAATTCTAATGAGCATTAAATCAAAATCACGAAAAACCTTTTAAAACTGTTCCAACACGGAACTTCATTTTGAAATCCAGCTACCACGATGGGTAGACACCCACACGATAAAACACAAGTCAAATGCTGATAATAGAAACTAAAATCCAATCTCATGCGTAATAAGTCATCATCTTATACGATTCATCATTAATCAGGCATAAATCATGATCATCTAACTGAACCATTTCTTTATCTAACTACTAATGCAGATAAAAGAAACATAACCAGGGTGATGACCGCTAATGCAGTCTAGCTAGATTGTCCTCGCGTCGAACCCACGAACTGAACTCCCCACCAGAGCTACCTGAAAAATGGTGGTGGAGGGGATGAGAACATGTAAACATGTCTCTCCCTCCCAGTGGGTACCGCAAGCCGACGAAGGCCGGGCACACACTGGTAGACAGAAAACTGAAAGGAAGATAATACAGTAGCAATGCAAGTAAGTAGAGAACGAAAAAGATATACTACTGCTACTGTAAATGTAATGCATCAACAAATGAATACAACGAATATACCCAATCTAAACGTGCTAGTCCGCAGACCTCAGGCACATGCCACTCCTACTCTGCCAGCATATAAGTGCCCCACTGAGCTCACGGGTCGGACGTACGACCACTTTTCCGGAAAAGAACACCCTCTTGCGGGGATCAGCCGCTGGTGTTCGTGATATGCGCAAGAGTAATGGCGATCAATGCAAGTATGCTCAATAGCCGTTGGCGACCAGCCAACAATCCACCCCTCCGGGTATACCGACCGTATAGGTCATCAGACAACCGTGTCAAGAAACCGACCAAGAAGGTCACGAGAACATCATCTCAGATATGGATATAATCATAACTACTCTACTGCCAGAACAAGTAAAGAATGCAAGTAGAGATCACAAGGTGCCGGCTCAACTCATCACATATACTCATATCAGGAAACGAAAAGGAAAGGGTAGAAGGAACGTCACCGAGCATGCACCACTAGACCAACTTCGGATCGAAGTACCCACCTGTGCGAATATCGCGTCTGTCTTCCGACTGTGGAGGATCGTCAACCGGACCTCCGGAGGGTCCACCGGGTTAGTATCTAACCCACATATAAGAAATGCTAACTCACAAGCCAACACACGATCCCACGGGAATCGGTTTCCCAAAGCTGATTACCGTAACTCGCTAGAAGTCCCAAAATCATACCGGGACTCTGCCGGGACTCACGGAGTGTCCCGAAACTCACCGACTCATGCCACGAGTCAACCACTGCCCCAAAACACATCCCTTTGGGTGTTTGGGCAGCAAGCACAAGATCGAACATCGGAACGATCATCGTCGGACAATCGTTCCGATCCGGGTTCCCGTAAGTGTCGATTTCGACACCGGAACCCATTGCCGCTCACCGGGCATCCCCAATCCCGAATACACGAGACGGCCGAGACAACCAGCCAACAAGGCTCAGCGGCAGCCCACAAGTCACACACATTGCGTCGAAAGTTTTCGAGCCGAAAACCATGTTTCGCTGACGGATTTCTTCGGGAAACGCTCTGAAAACCCATCTTCGGACAAACGAAGGACATCGGACCTTGGACAATCAGTCCACAGGTCACGCGTAGCGTGAACATGCTGTCCAGTGGCTAAATTGCCCAAAAGTCCCTAAACATGCATCTAATTGCAATATAACATGCGTTTTACGAAGTTTATGGGTCGATACCTCGATCGGAGCATTTTCGAGGCCGGCCGAGACACATCCTGCTAGGTCTCGACAAGACGGAGGCCGTGCTTGCTGTCCAGAGCACAGCGAACAGCCAACGAGCGCACGGGAGCGACCGGAACCTCGATCGGAAAGGTGGTCCGGAAGCTACAATCAAGAATCCGCTGTTTTGAGCCCCGCCGACAACGGGATAGGTGAGCACGGACGTTAACGGCATGTCAGGAGGGCCGTGCTCACCAGCGGGACCCATGGAGATGGTTCGGACAGCCGGAACAGTGAGTTCGGCCAAGACAGGGCTCAGCCAGGGCTAAAACCGAGAGCACCTATGTCGTGCCGGGCGGCGGCGGCCACTGCGGAGGGCGCGCCGGCGGGGGAGGGATGCGGCTGGCCGGGGACCACCAGCCGAGGTGTCATCCGGCGGCGGGGAGCGGCGCCGGAGACGGGCGGTGATGCCCTAGCTGCCCGGTTTGTGCAGGGAGCTAGGGCGGAGCTCTGGCGACAACGGCGGCATTAGGGCGGCGCCGGAAAGCGACGGGGAGCACGCCGGGGTCACGATGGAGGAGAGGGAGGCCGGTCCGAGCAGCGGCGGCGGTGCGCAAGGTCGCACGGCCGCCAGCAAGTTTCCAGGTCACACGCGGCCGCGGTGGTTTCCGGCGTGAGCGGCTGCGACGGTGACCGTCGGATCCGGGTGCGGCGGTGCCGGAGGTTCGAGGGAGACCGGCGGGAGGCTTCAGGAGGCGGCGGCGGCGGCGGCCCTCTGCCAACACCAGCCTGCACGAGCCCCGGGTGGACCAACCGGGCTGCAGGAGCGGCGGCGGCGGTCGGTAGAGGACGGGGCCACCAGGGAGGGCCCGCCGGAGGTCGGGGCGACGTCGGCGGTGGCCAGGAAGTCAAGGCTCACCCTCTCTCTGGTTCCCACCCGAGGGGAAGGTAGATGTGAGAGAGAGAAGGGAGATGAAGATGATAGGAAGGCTGGTAGCACCAATGGCCGGCCGGAGTTGGGTCGCCGGCGTTCGAGAGGTGAGCAGCACGTACAGGAGAGGGAGAAGGGTCGGCTAGGTCGGCTGGGAGGGGAGTGGGGTGGCTAGGGTTAGGGTTTGCTTACGTAAACCCTAATGTCCAATATATATAGCTTGGCCAAATTGCAGGTAAGTCCATGAAAACCCGCATTTTCATTACTAGTCCCTCACAGCACGCGTATTTTGTGCATATGTACCTTCACGCTGAGTTTCACGCGATTCTGTACATAAAATGTTAGAACTTTTCGCGAAACCTCCAATTTTATCTTTTGACCCTTTCTCCGAAAACGCATTACATCTTGCGATCCGTCCGTCAGATTTCTGAACGGATAGTGCCAGCGCGTTCGGCACTGCCGAGACATCGAACTCACGATTTTGTTTCATTCGGTTTGGTTGTCGATTCACAACAAACTCATCCTCTTTCCGATTCATCTATACGCCAATTGCTTAACGGCCGATATTCACTTTTAAACCTCTCGATTTGCGAACTCACGACCAAAGTTCATCGTCACCAACTTTCTTTCACACGATAGGTCCCTATCTGAGAGTTCACACGCAAAGCGGAGCTTCGGTAAGCTTTGCATAGCCAACACAAGGAAGAATAAAAGTCTATTTTTCGACAAGATCCAGTTTTCTCGAAAACCGTGTATCAAATCCAAAGTCTGTTAGTGTCATTGAGTCCAGAATAGTCCGACAGTTGAAAACAAGCTATTGGACCACTATGAATGGAGTCCGATACACTCCAGAAGTCATCTCTAATCATCGGCCTCTCCGGAAAACCAGAGTTACTATTCACCTTAAGTGAATATCGTAAATCGCGTAACTCTTTGATTTTAAATCATTTTCTCCCGAAACTTGACGAGTGATTATGTAATTAAAATACACACAAAAACATCGTCAACGAAGAGTCAAATTAGGCAGTAAAAATCTCAGTCCTTACATATATATTATTTAGCAAACAAATTCCAACATATCCATTAGAGGCATTGGGCTACGTAGTAGTTAATCATTTCAAAAACCCTAAACCCTAATACAAATATATCCATAAAAAATCCCAACATAAAAAAATCATTATACAATGGAGACCATATGATTTGTAAACGAAAATAAACAAAAAAATTTATAACATGTAGCCAAAATAATGAAAAAAATACTAAAAAAATAGAAATTATAGAAAAATTTTACCTCAAACTTGAAGAGTTGAATCCCACATGACCTCAGAAACTCCGCATTAAAGATACGGCTCCTGGCACAAATACCTATAAAAAAATAAAAAACCTAATTTTTACCCAAAAAATGCTGCCAAATCCTCAAATTTGAAGTCAAGTCAACGAAGCATTATAAAATTATTTACGAAATTCACATCAACCCTTATCTAAACAATTAGGAAATACAACAAATTAAATAATTTGTATTTACAGTGGTAAGATGTTGAAGTTTCTATCGTGAGCTTGTCAAGTTCACTTTTTTCTTTTACAGTTTAAGCTAAGCATATATACATGCAGACATATAAAAAGTAATGTATTAAAATGCGGGGCAGTAGGTAAATAGTAGACATGGCCAAGGTTTCATCAGTGCTTACTTTCATGACTCCTTCAACTTCACCGAGACCATTCACAATTTCATAACTAAAGTGTCATTGTGGTGTATATATATGAGTTAATTAGTGCACATGCAGTATCTTCATTTGTTTTTAACAAACAAATGAAGAAAATAATAAAAATTAGTTAATTAGTGCACATGGTTATACTGAATGCTTAGTTAATAATAAAAATTAGCAAATACACCATTACTAAATGTACTCATAGGCCAAAAATGATATATAATATCTTCGTCACCCACTTCTATGCCATAGAATTCTTCCCCTTGAATGGCCTCTCTCATGAACCATGAAACAACATGTGGAATGATCTTGCCTCTTATAGTTTACCTGCATATTAGAATACCAGCGAATCAGTATAATATTCTAGAATCTGCATCCAAAATCTGCAATATGAATAATAGCGTGGAACCAACTTCTGCCTAATTTTTTTCTAGGAATATGCGAATATTCAAGTAAATAAAAACAGACGATTCAGTTTACTATAAATAATTTTTTTTAAAAAGCATGATACTAAATATATGATTAATTATCCTAGCAAAGAATTTGCCTAATGTCATAGCCCTGCTCCATCTCGTTGTGCAACTGCTCAGCCTGTTCAAGCAATGGTTAGAAGAAAATATTTGTAAATAACTAAATTTTTTTTTTAATATTTTGTAGACTTCGCCAATATAGTAGTAAGAATTTGGCTTACATTATACTCAGACGGGTAGGCCCGACATGCCCTAATATTAAGCAACACATGCCACGTGGACAGAAGATTTAAGAGGATTAATAGAGGTAAGAAATATTTAAAATGGGGAAAGGAATCGGTTTTTAGGAAGTTCAAAAGTCAAGAGGTGGGTTGATGAAAAAAATGATAAACCAACATGTGGGCCCCACGTCATAAAGAAATATTTAAAATGGGAAAAGGAATTGGTTTTTAGGAAGTTGAAAAGTCAACAGGTGGGCCCCACGTCATAATGATAGAAGAGGAACCCATTCATGGAGAGTGAAAAACAATAGGTGGGCTCAAGAAATGTCACGCCCCGGGCTAGTTTTAGAAGCGAAAATACGTGCCAATTTTTTTTTGAAAGCCTAGCCCGCGCCACGTACAGACCCGCCACAAATACAGGGACCACTGTACACACGGACAGAACCTCCCCTGTATTTGCACGACGTACACAATAACAACGACAGGATCACAATCACTCCCACTCATTCATCACACCCAACAAGAACAACAACAAACACGATTCATACAGCTAACCGTCCTTAAACCAGTATGAATCTAAGCAAGTCTTTAAGCGAAGGATGATGCGATGCACAAACAACAATCATTCTAGAAATCTGCTCCTTACCCAGAAGCTTTTTTTGAAACCCTAGATCCAATCATTTAAACCCTTTGAAAATCGTTCCCCACACGAGAACCTTTCTTTTGAAAACGCTATCTCGAGGGGTAGAAAACCAGAGTATGCAATAAAAGAAAGATCTAGAAGAATACTCAACCAAGAGTCTAAGCATGCAATCAACTCATAGGAATTAAACCAAAACCACAAAGGATAAGCATGCAATACAAACATCCAAAATGTAACTGAACCTCATCCACAACTAACCAACTGTCAAGGGATAGGATAAACCCAAAAATCTGGGGGAGAAGCCTCACAGGTCAGAACCTCTAGCACACTATATATGCGTGCCTCGCTGCGTCCCGACTCTCACCACCCTGCTTACCTGAAAACAACAACGAGGGCGGGGGGTGAGAACATGTAAACATGTCTCCCCTCCCAGTGGGTACCGCAAGCCGACGAAGGCGAGGTGTACACACCGGCACGAGGGTCAACAGATAGGTAGATAAGGTAAACAGTAGCACAAGTAAATATGAGGCCAACATATAACTGAACAACTATGCTGCTGTAATCAACTAGTGTATGCATCAATGGAGATAACCACAAGGTAAACCCAATCCATAGCAACTGGGACGTATCCCTGGCACTGTCACCTGCTCAACACTCGGCACATAAACCTTCTGGACGCACTGCGTCAAGGCTCACGGGTCGGCACACACTCAACGACCCTTTTCCGGAAAAGAACACGCCTAGGCGGTGGATCAGACCGCTGATGTACGTGAAGTGCTAGAAGAGCTGTGACGATCGATGCTAATGCTCAATCCACAGAACGGCAACGAGCCGTGAAGCAACTGGTAAACTACCACGAGGATCGCACGGAACAACAGGCGATCATTGCCGACCAACTGGGTCATCTCAATAATCATGCAAACCACAACTACTCTACTATCCAAGCACGCATAAGTAGAGTCAACGGGAGTCAAGTGAACTAATAACTGAAATACAAGAGAAGGGATAGAAAGGTATCACCGTAGTCCACTGAACCGACTCCGGATCGAAGTACCCACCTGTCGAAAGATAAAGTCTAACCCGACGGCTCTCGCGAACCGCGACAGGACCTACGAAAGACTCACACGGTCAAGGTCCACCAAGTCGACGCCAAACACCAAGCTCACACAATCCCGAATCGACGGATCGCCCGGAAAACCCACCGGGACGATCCCGAAACCACACAAAGCCCCAGAGGGGTACCTACAGCCAATCAAGTCCCTCGCTGTCCCCGAACACACAAAACCAAGTGACGGGACAGCGAGCACAAGCTCGGGGTGCCACGAACACCAAACGCACCCGAAAAGGCTTCCCGGGTTCCCGAAAAATGCCGAATTGGCACCGGAACCCCCCGTCACTCATCCGCTGTCCTCGGAACTTCGGGACAGCGATGAGGAACAGCCAACAAGGCTAAACAATGAAGCCAAGTCACTCACGAAAACAGCGAGTGAGTCGCACGACTAGAAACACGCGTTTCGCCAACTATTTCATCGAAAAACGCGTCGGAAACGAATCCGAAACTCCGCGAAGGGCGAGAGGGTTGGACAACCAGTCCACAAGGCCCCGAGGACCATACCCTTGCTGCCCACAGCGTCGCAACGCTGCCACAAACGCCAAAGTCCACAAACAAGCGACAAATATAAACATACAAGCACTAAACTAGGCCGTTCGAGCAAACCGTACATCCGCACGACCTTCCGCAAGCACCAGCGGATAGGTAACGATGTCACGGAGACCGTGCTCACAGCCCCACTGCGACAGGACTAGTCGCAAGCACAGTAAACCCACAAAAATAGTGAGCACATGCAATAAGCAAGCATAAGTAAGGCCGTTCGAGCGTTCCGTTCGTCCGCACGACCTTCCGCAAGCACCAGTGGATAGGTAACGACGCAACGGAGGCCGTGCTCACAGCCTCACTGCGACAGGGCAGGTCGCAGGCCGGAAAAAAGCATAAAAACAGCGAACATACAAGGCGAAAAGCTCGACAAAGGCCGAACGATAAAACGGCTCAACCAATCAGTGAACTAAGGTGAGCATGATGATCAGCGCGTTGCCGCGATCATCGTGCTCACCTTCCCGAGCTTCGGGAGTCAACAGGGACCTCAAACAAACATGCGCGGCCAAAAACCATCAAAACAAGACCCCGGCCGGAGCAACCAGCTCCGGCCGGCTGCCGGCCGGCACGCACGGCCAGCGGCGGCCAGGGTCGGCAGAGGAGATGGCAAGGAAGAGGGGGCTCACCTCAGCCGGCGGCGGGAAGCGGCGGCGGCGGCGCTGGGAGGAAGCCCACTCTCAGGTTGGCTAGGGCACGGCGGCGCGGCAACGGACGGCGGCGGCGGACGGTGGCGACGCGAGCACCTGGAAGAGGGGCCCGCCGGACGTCGGTCTGCCGGTGACCGCGACAAAAACAACCGGCGGCAGCGGCGGCGGAGCAAGCTCGGCCTCCAGCTGCCCAGGATGCCCTAGCCGAGCCCACGGCGGTGGAGGCGGCGCTCCGGCGGCACGGCGATGGCCGGGGAGGGAAGGTCCGGCGGCGGCGGCGCGCACCCTCCGAGGCGGGGGGGAGGCGGCGGCGGCTCGGCCTCCAGCTCCTCCTGCCCGCAGTCGGCAGGCAAGAGCCGCAGGCGGTGCGGCGGCGCACCGGCGGCACGGGGGCGGCCGGGGAAGGAGGCGACGGCGGCGGCGGCGCTTCTGACTGACGCCGGCGGGAGGTCGCGGCGGCAGCGGGAGGCGGCGGCGGCTCGGATCTCGAGCCACTGCCCGCACTCCCCAGCAGCAACTAGCTGCGGCGGCGGCGGCTCTCCGGCGGCACGGGGAGGCAGGGGGCGGCGCCGGAGGTCAAAGTGGAGGCGACGCTCACCTTCCCAGGCTGCGGGAGGCGGCGGCGGTAGGGGCTCACCAAGCTCGGCCAGCTGCTGCTCCAGCAGTGGCCGCAGCAGCTTGGCGGCGGCTCCCGGCGACTCCCTGCGGCAGGGCGACGGCGGCGGGGGTCGTGCCACCTCAGGGGAGCTCCGGCGTGGGTTTCCTCTGGGTGCACACCTCCGGGAAGAAGAAGAAGAAGAAGGAGAAGAAGAAGAAAAAGAGAGGGAGAGGTTGCCGGGGTTGCTCCGGCCAGGTGGTGGCCGGCGGCGGCCGGTAGAGCTCGGGGAGGAGGCCAAGGCGCAGGGGGAGCTGGTGCTCACCTCTGGGAGCTGAGGGGAAGAGAGGAAGTGAGAGGGAGAGAGAGGGAGAGAGAGGGAGTGAGAGGGAGTGGGAGGGAGTGGTTCAACCACTCTCAACCACTCTCACAATTGCAAATAAGCCCTCCAAACCTTGCAAAATACACCAGGGTCCCTCTCAGCCAGCACAAAAAGCCCAGACACCCCTCTACAAGCAATCTCACGCGAAACGGTGCGAGAACAGGGTCCAAATCGCGAAACAATAAATGTGACATTCGACCTCTCGGCGAAGAAGATGGAAAATCTCTCAATCCATCTGTCGCATGTCGACACGGACTACGCCATCGCGTTCAGCACTGCCGAGACATCGAACCTACCATCTTGGATCGTCAGGATCGGACTCCGGATTGCACCGTTAAGCCGTTCTCTCTCCGCGACAAAAATCCAAAAATCACAAATACTACTACTTATATACATATATATATATATATATATATATATATATATATATATATATATATATATATATATATATATATATATATATATATATATATATATATATATATATATATATATATATACCTGTATATATATACGTATACTGATCAAAACACAGTATTAGGGGAGAGGGACACAGATTCCAAATTTCCAAAAATTCGGAATCTCACATCACTCCCACCCAACAAGAAGTTTCGTCCCCGAAACTTACTCACACACCATCCGCGAACAAGAGCGGATACCTCTCACGCAAAGCAGACTTCAGCACCCAAGTAGCCTCATGCTTCTCGCGACTCGTCCACTGCACTCGCACAAACAGAAGGCTCCGATTCCTCCACTGCTTCGCCTTGTGAGCCAAAAACCTCAAAGGCACCTCACCGTAGCTGAGATACTCCCTCAGCCGAACCATTGTCGGGCCGATAACACGACGCTCACCCACGACATCCCGACAGAAGTGATCGACAACGACGTCCAAACACGCCTCGCACGGTGCCAACCCAACGCTCGCTTGGAAGCTGTCGTTGAAGGCAAACTCCACCAAGGAAAGGTACTTGAACCAACCCTCACCAAAAACCAAAACGCATGCTCGGAGCATAACCTCGAGAGTCTGGAAGACTCGCTCCGACTGCCCATCACTCTGAGGGTGGTAAGCTGCGCTGAAGTCGAGCCTCGTCCCCAGTACCTGTTGCAAGCACCTCCAGAACTGGGAAACGAAGCGAGAACCCCATACCAAAATGATCGACACTGGCACTCCAAGCAGCCTGACGGTCTCATCCAAGTAGCGCTGCGCCAGTCGATCCCGAGACTAAGTCGCATGTACCGATAGGAAGTGAGCTGCTTTCGTCAATCAGTCCACAAAAACCCAGATCGCAACATGACCTCGCAGAGAACGAGGCAACCCGGTGACGAAAATCATGGTGATATGCTCTCACTTCCCTACAGGTACAGGCAACGGTTGAAGCTTCTCTGCTGATCGCTGATGTTTAGCCTTCACCTGCTGACACACCAGGCACAGTGCCACAAGCTGAGCTACATCCAGAAACTCTGCCTCGAGTCGCGGTACATCTTCGTCCCTCCAGGATGAACGGTGTACGGCGACCGGTGTGCCTCAGTCAAAACTCTCACCTCAAATCCTGATCACTGGGCACACACCTCCGTCCTCGAAGGAAAACATCAGTATGTAACATGAAGTCACCAACTCTGCCCTGCTCGGCGTCTGCTCGCACTCTCTGCCAGTGCGGATCCATCGGCTGCCCACCGAAAATCTGATCCGACAAGGTGGGTTGCACCTCCAAAGACAACAATTGTGCGGTAGCTCCACAAGGTAAAGTCTCTAACTCTGGTCGACGAAACTCCACCACCAATCGTTCCTGGTCGGTGATCGAGAGACAGCTCCTAGAAGAGATACATCAGACTCTGGTGATCCGTGAAGATCTCACAATGCGCTCCATACAGGTAGTGTCTCCAAAGCTTGAGAGCGAACACCACTGCTGCTAACTCGAGATCGAGCGCCAGATAGATCTTCTCATAGTCCATCTACTAGCGCGAAGCATAAGCGATAAGCTCCTCATGCTGAATGAGCACGCACCCAATCCTATCTAAGATGCATCGCAGTAGACCATAAAAATCTCACCAGGCTGCGACAATGCTAAGATAGGGGCACGAGTCAAACAGTTCATCAGACAAGCGGGAGTCTACAGAACAACGCGCCCTTCCTCGTCAGCTTGCTCAAAGGGGCGGCGATCTTGAGAAAACCTCAACAAATCGCCGGTAACAACTCGCCAAGCCGAGGAAGCTCCTAATCTCCGCCACAGAAGCCGGAACAGGCCAATCCACTACAGAGTCCACCTTTCCTTGGTTCCACCACAAACCAGCCTACGTCACGATGCGAACCAAGAAAGAAACTCCTCGAAAAGATCAGTATGTCGTCAAAGAGGAACACGACAAATTGATCAAAGAACTGCCGAAAAAACCCAGTTCAACAAATCCAAGAGCTGCCGGGGCGTTCGTCTAACCGAACGGCATAACCGTGACCTCGTAACGCCCGTAACGAGTCCGGAGGGCCGTTAACGCAACGTCCTCGGCCTTGATCTTCAGCTAAAGATAACCTGGCTGCAGATCAATCTTCGAGAGAACCGAGGCTCCCTAGAGCCGGTCGAAGAGGTCGAAGATCTGCGGTAGAGGGTACTAAAGCAACACCGTCAACTCGAAAAGCTCGAACTCACGATCCAACCAACGAAAACCTCACGAGTCCATCTCTCTGGTGCACAGGGCTGCCAATCGCAACAAGCGATAAAACATCAGGTCCAAAAGGTTGGACACGCGCTCCAAACCAAGACTACACTAAAGTCCCTGTATGCAAACACCAGCACAAAGACCTCGGAGCCAACAACCAGGCTCCCGTCATCCCGAAACTGAGCTAAGAGGCAACCAACTCAACCGGAGTCAAACCAACCGCAGTGATGGCAAATCAACTGCGCAAAACCACTCCAGGATCAGCTCAAGGCTCACAACAAGATCAGGGATGACCACCACACAGCTTTCCCGCAAGACGACAAAGAGAGAGAGATTGTCTTGCAAAAGAAAGCACCGACCCAATCCAAAAAGTCCCGAAAGGGATAGGATATTTCATCCTAACTTTTGACACTACGTTGTCTGCAGCCAACGTACTTATCAAAAGAAAAACGAAATATCCCGAGGTCAAATGCCGACAACCAGTTGGCAACACCACAACGGTACCAGGTCAACCAACCCAAAAGCTGGACCAAAAACACAGACGAGTCCGAAATAACGGGAAACAGCAAACCGACCCACAAAACAAAGTCTGCCCTGAGCCAACTCCCTAGGAGTCTTCGGCTTCCAACAACAAACCGACGGCTACAGGCGACAAAGGGTCGTCAATCCACCCGTACCAAAGGGAAGGAAGAACAAAACCAGCGTCGACTAACCAGCGTCGAACGTGGTGAGACCTCCAACAAGAACCAGGAAGATCTCGCGACAGCACAAAGGCCTACGAATACTACCAGAAATCCCAAAACACACCAATTTAGGCGTTAGGATAGCCGCAAACCATGTAGGCCCCAACAAAAACCCGACACCAAACAGTGTCCACTCAGTCTAGTACACGTCAGTTCGACGCAAGAACTAGCTAAAGGTCGAAAGACCAACTCTGACGATTCCACTAGCAAAACGTCAGAGGGGTAGGCTTCACCTCCCTACCCAACAAA
Source organism: Puya raimondii (assembly GCA_016920855.1). Lineage (NCBI taxonomy): Eukaryota > Viridiplantae > Streptophyta > Magnoliopsida > Poales > Bromeliaceae > Puya > Puya raimondii. Next base: position 144,196,309 of record JABWPP010000050.1, read on the forward strand.
ACAGAGAGGGTAACACCCAAACTGCGGCCGAAACCGCTCAAAACACCGTCTCCGTAGAGACGCTCGTAGAGGCCCTCGTGCTCAACACGGAAAGTAGGGACAGGGCAAGAACAGCCCAATAACAAAACAGATCCACCAAGTGACGTCACCTCGCCCACCAGGGCCACCACCTGCCAACGAGTGGTTACACAAAGGGGAAAAACTCCCTGCCACTTGGGATCTGTCAGGTACACCACCACCACTACTAGAAGGAGCACGAGCCTGCGAACAAGGGCAGATCGAAACTCGAAAATTCGCCAAATGCGCTCAGATGTGGCCACCACCCCCAAACACGGGGTCGGCGTCCACACGCGAAACAGCCGACGAAAATGCTGTCGTCGTCGCGGTCGTGGCCACAACGGGGTGGGAGCCACACGAGGGTCTGCAGTCATTGGGGCACTCGGCGAAGGAGGAGAAGGGGCTGGAGCGGCAGTCGCCGTAGCCTGCTGCTGCAAAAACTACCGGAACAAGCCGGAACATGCCGGAGAGGGTCGCCAGCTGACCCCTCGCCTCGGCCCCAAGCACACAGGGTACGGTCCACACCAGGCTGTCCGCCTCCTACCAGCTCCTCACTCGAACCAGCCACAACAGCCCGAAATAGAACACCAGCAGACAGCTCCGCAGGCGCACGCCTACCACCACGACCCGGACGAGGAGGTCAACCACGACCACAAGCCAACAGCAAAACACAGAAACCTGCGCAAGAGAAAGGGGTCGGCAACTCCCACAAAACACAAGCCGAAAACAAACCCCTCGAACTCGCGCCCTATACATCTTAGGTCTTCCTATGGGTAAGCCTAACCAGTGGTTCAGTTACAAGTTGATGAATGAATAAGTGTTTGTATCCTTTACGCTCTGATACCATCTCAACCTGTCACGCCTCGGGCTAGTTTTAGAAGCGGAAATACGTGCCAATTTTTTTTTGAAAGCCTAGCCCGCGCCACGTACAGACCCGCCACAAATACAGGGACCACTGTACACACGGACAGAACCTCCCCTGTATTTGCACGGCGTACACAATAACAACGACAGGATCACAATCACTCCCACTCATTCATCACACCCAACAAGAACAACAACAAACACGATTCATACAGCTAACCGTCCTTAAACCAGTATGAATCTAAGCAAGTCCTTAAGCGAAGGATGATGCGATGCACAAACAACAATCATTCTAGAAATCTGCTCCTTACCCAGAAGCTTTCTTTGAAACCCTAGATCCAATCATTTAAACCCTTTGAAAATCGTTCCCCACACGAGAACCTTTCTTTTGAAAACGCTACCTCGAGGGGTAGAAAACCAGAGTATGGGATAAAAGAAAGATCTAGAAGAATACTCAACCAAGAGTCTAAGCATGCAATCAACTCATAGGAATTAAACCAAAACCACAAAGGATAAGCATGCAATACAAACATCCAAAATGTAACTGAACCTCATCCACAACTAACCAACTGTCAAGGGATAGGATAAACCCAAAAATCTGGGGGAGAAGCCTCACAGGTCAAAACCTCTAGCACACTATCTATGCGTGCCTCGCTGCGTCCCGACTCTAACCACCCTGCTTACCTGAAAACAACAACGAGGGCGGGGGGTGAGAACATGTAAACATGTCTCCCCTCCCAGTGGGTACCGCAAGCCGACGAAGGCGAGGTGTACACACCGGCACGAGGGTCAACAGATAGGTAGATAAGGTAAACAGTAGCACAAGTAAATATGAGGCCAACATATAACTGAATAACTATGCTGCTGTAATCAACTAGTGTATGCATCAATGGAGATAACCACAAGGTAAACCCAATCCATAGCCACTGGGACGTATCCCTGGCACTGTCACCTGCTCAACACTCGGCACATAAACCTTCTGGACGCACTGCGTCAAGGCTCACGGGTCGGCACACACTCAACGACCCTTTTCCGAAAAAGAACACCCCTAGGCGGTGGATCAGACCGCTGGTGTACGTGAAGTGCTAGAAGAGCTGTGACGATCGATGCTAATGCTCAATCCACAGAACGGCAACGAGCCGTGAAGCAACTGGTAAACTACCACGAGGATCGCACGGAACAACAGACGATCACTGCCGACCAACTGGGTCGTCTCAATAATCATGCAAACCACAACTACTCTACTATCCAAGCATGCATAAGTAGAGTCAACGGGAGTCAAGTGAACTAATAACTGAAATGCAAGAGAAGGGATATAAAGGTATCACCGTAGTCCACTGAACCGACTCCGGATCGAAGTACCCACCTGTCGAAAGATCAAGTCTAACTCGACGGCTCTCGGGAACCGCGACAGGACCTACGAAAGACTCACACGGTCAAGGTCCACCAAATCGACGCTAAACACCAAGCTCACACAATCCCGAATCGACGGATCGCCCGGAAAACCCACCGGGACGATCCCGAAACCACACAAAGTCCCAGAGGGGTACCTACAGCCAATCAAGTCCCTCGCTGTCCCCGAACACACAAAACCAAGTGACGGGACAGCGAGCACAAGCTCGGGGTGCCACGAACACCAAACGCACCCGAAAAGGCTTCCCGGGTTCCCGAAAAATGCCGAATTGGCACCGGAACCCCCCGTCACTCATCCGCTGTCCTCGAAACTTCGGGACAGCGATGAGGAACAGCCAACAAGGCTAAACAACGAAGCCAAGTCACTCACGAAAACAGCGAGTGAGTCGCACGACTAGAAACACGCGTTTCGCCGACTATTTCATCGAAAAACGCGTCGGAAACGAATCCGAAACTCCGCGAAGGGCGAGAGGATTGGACAACCAGTCCACAGGGCCCCAAGGACCATACCCTTGCTGCCCACAGCGTCGCAACGCTGCCACAAACGCCAAAGTCCACAAACAAGCGACAAATATAAACATACAAGCACTAAACTAGGCCGTTCGAGCAAACCGTACATCCGCACGACCTTCCGCAAGCACCAGCGGATAGGTAACGATGTCACGGAGACCGTGCTCACAGCCCCACTGCGACAGGACTAGTCGCAAGCACAGTAAACCCACAAAAACAGTGAGCACATGCAATAAGCAAGCATAAGTAAGGCCGTTCGAGCGTTCCGTTCGTCCGCACGACCTTCCGCAAGCACCAGCGGATAGGTAACGACGCAACGGAGGCCGTGCTCACAGCCTCACTGCGATAGGGCAGGTCGCAGGCCGGGAAAAAGCATAAAAACAGCGAACATACAAGGCGAAAAGCTCGACAAAGGCCGAACGATAAAACGGCTCAACCAATCAGTGAACTAAGGTGAGCATGATGATCAGCGCGTTGCCGCGATCATCGTGCTCACCTTTCCGAGCTTCGGGAGTCAACAGGGACCTCAAACAAACATGCGCGGCCAAAAACCATCAAAACAAGACCCCGGCCGGAGCAACCAGCTCCGGCCGGCTGCCGGCCGGCACTCACGGCCAGCGGCGGCCAGGGTCGACAGAGGAGATGGCAAGGAAGAGGGGGCTCACCTCAGCCGGCGGCGGGAAGCGGCGGCGGCGGCGCGGGGAGGAAGCCCACTCTCGGGTTGGCTAGGGCACGGCGGCGCGGCAACGGACGGCGGCGGCTGCCGGTGGCGACGCGAGCACCGAGAAGTGGGGCCCGCCGGATGTGAGACCCCAGATTAGTCCTATATATGAGATATAATAGGGCTAAAACTCTCAACCCGGCTTAAGCATTTTCGGTGGTGGATAGGCCGAAGAGGTTGAGAGAGTTAAGCGTGCTAGGACGGGAGTAGTCCTAGGATGGGTGACCCCCTGGGAAGTTGGGGCGTCACAGTTGGTATCAGAGCCAATTACCAGCCGGAAGTGTGAGATGGGTCTCGGCTGAGCCGGGTCTGAATGACAGGCTAGCGAGACGTCTCACATCGCCTGGTACTTGTGAGTCTGAGCCTGACGAGTACGTCAGGGCTTAAAAGGGGGGGAGATTGTGAGACCCCAGATTAGTCCTATATATGAGATATAATAGGGCTAAAACTCTCAACCCGGCTTAAGCATTTTCGGTGGTGGATAGGCCGAAGAGGTTGAGAGAGTTAAGCGTGCTAGGACGGGAGTAGTCCTAGGATGGGTGACCCCCTGGGAAGTTGGGGCGTCACACCGGACGTCGGTCTGCCGGTGACCGCGACAAAAACAACCGGCGGCAGCGGCGGCGGAGCAAGCTCGGCCTCCAGCTGCCCAGGATGCCCAAACCGAGCCTACAGCGGCGGCGGCGGCGCTCCGGCGGCACGGCGATGGCCGGGGAGGGAAGGTCCGACGGCGGCGGTCCCGAGGGTGGCGGCGCGCACCCTCCGAGGCGCGGGCGGGGCGGCGGGAGGCGGCGGCGGCTCGGCCTCCAGCTGCTCCTTCCCGCAAGCGGCAGGCAAGAGCCGCAGGCAGCGCGGCGGCGCACCGGCGGCACGGCGGCACGGGGGGGCGGCCGGGGAAGGAGGGAGGGGGACGGCGGCGGCGGCGCTCCTGACGCCGGTGGGAGGTCGCGGCGGCAGCGGGAGGCGGCGGCGGCTCGGATCTCGAGCCACTGCCCGCACTCCCCAGCAGCAACTAGCTGCGGCGGCTGCGGCGGCGCTCCGGCGGCACGGCGGCGGCCGGGGAGGCAGGGGGCGGCGCCGGAGGTCACAGTGGAGGCGACGCTCACCTTCCCAGGCTGCGGGAGGCGGCGGCAGCAGGGGCTCACCAAGCTCGGCCAGCTCGGCCAGCTGCTGCTCCAGCAGTGGCCGCAGCAGCTTGGCGGCGGCTCCCGGCGACTCCCGGCGGCAGGGCGACGGCGGCGGGGGTCGTGCCACCTCAGGGGAGCTCCGGCGTGGGTTTCCCCTGGGTGCACACCTCCGGGAAGAAGAAGAAGAAGAAGTAGAAGAAGAAGAAAAAGAGAGGGAGAGGTTGCCGGGGTTGCTCCGGCCAGGTGGTGGCCGGCGGCGGCCGGCAGAGCTCGGGGAGAAGGCCAAGGGGCAGGGGGAGCTGGTGCTCACCTCTGGGAGCTGAGGGGAAGAGAGGAAGTGAGAGGGAGAGAGAGGGAGTGAGAGGGAGTGGGAGGGAGTGGTTCAACCACTCTCAAACACTCTCAACCACTCTCACAATTGTAAATAAGCCCTCCAAACCTTGCGAAATACACCAGGGTCCCTCTCAGCCAGCACAAAAAGCCCAGACACCCCTCCACAAGCAATCTCACGCGAAACGGTGCGAGAACAGGGTCCAAATCGCGAAACAATAAATGTGACATTCGACCTCTCGGCGAAGAAGATGGAAAATCTCTCAATCCGTCTGTCGCATGTCGACACGGACCACGCCATCGCGTTCAGCACTGCCGAGACATCGAACCTACCATCTTGGATCGTCAGGATCGGACTCCGGATTGCGCCGTTAAGCCTTTCTCTCTCCGCGACAAAAATCCAAAAATCACAATACTACTTATATACATATATATATATATATATATATATATACCTGTATATATATACGTATACTGATCAAAACACAGTATTAGGGCAGAGGGACACAGATTCCAAATTTCCAAAAATTCGGAATCTCACAGGAAAGGAATCGGTTTTTAGGAAGTTCAAAAGTCAAGAGGTGGGTTGATGAAAAAAATGATAAACCAACATGTGGGCCCCACGTCATAAAGAAATATTTAAAATAGGAAAAGGAATTGGTTTTTAGGAAGTTGAAAAGTCAACAGGTGGGCCCCACGTCATAATGATAGAAGAGGAACCCATTCATGGAGAGTGAAAAACAATAGGTGGGCTCCACTTCACAAAAATATTTACCGACATGTTGGCCCCACGTCATAAAGAAATATTTAAAATGGGAAGAGGAATCGGTTTTCAGGAAGTTGAAAAGTCAACAGGTGGGCCCCACGTCATAATGATAGAAGAGGAACCCATTCATGGAGAGTGAAAAACAATAGGTGGGCTCCACTTCACAAAAATATTTACAATAAATGGAGACTGACGGGTAGGCCCCACATGCCCTAATATTAAGCTACACATGTCACGTGGACAGAAGATTAAGAGGATTAATATAGGTAAGAAATATTTAAAATGGGGAGAGGAATCGGTTTTTAGGAAGTTCAAAAGTCAACAGGTGGGTTGATGAAAAAAATGATAAATCAACATGTGGGCCCCACGTCATAAAGAAATATTTAAAATGGGAAGAGGAATTGGTTTTTAGGAAGTTGAAAAGTCAACAGATGGGCCCCACGTCATAATGATAGAAGAGGAATCCATTCATGGAGAGTGAAAAACAAAGCATACAACACATACAATTGAATGTAGAGAAATCTAAGAACAAAATTCTAACTTTATATGCTCAAGATATATTAATTTTTAGACACTAACTCAATAATTAAGCAAAAAATTTAATTGTAAGAAATACAATCTATTTATACCTAAAAGAATAAGAAACCACTAAAAAAGAAAACATTTACAACATTTAAACAGCGCATTGGGAAAATAGAACAAACCATTTCTTTTTATAATATATTACTGTATACCACTAATCATTTAGTAGATAAAATAAACCATTTCTCTTTGTTTTCTCTCTTGTAAATCAAAGCATCCACTAAGATCTAATGGTTGTATTGTTTGCTAATCGACCAAAGCTCTAGCTCTGCCATTAAATTCAAGAGTACGGTCCTCCAAAAAAATATTAAAGGAAGATAATAGTGATCATCAGAGAATGCACCACCATCATAGCCTATTAGGTAAACCAAATGGCACAGAAAGTAAAATATATAATTATGCAAACAATTTCTTAAAAATTTTGAAAAAAAATGTAGAACAAAATGAAACTCTCACTAACAGAGGGAAGAAAGAAATATTCATATAACTTGTAAAGCTACATGTAAAAGATCATAGAAAAGAAAAAAGAAAATTCGTGAACCTATCCAATCCTCCCTTGTCTAATCTGAACAATAAGTATATTATTATTTTGCCACTAAACTGCAATACTAATCAAGAGCAGAGCATTACATATACTTGCGCCTTTAAGATGAAGAAGCATAATTATATACTTGTCTTGCCTACTTGCACTTAATTTGTCTCTTACATGCTATCTTATTTTCACAGCTAGTAGTTAAAGTTGGTTTCCTAGCACTCGAGTAAGGAGAAGTTTGGTTGTAAGTCTGTATTAATCGAGAAGCATATTAAATACATAGAAATTATTAAATATAAAAATTACATAATAACAGACAAATCAAACATCAAACTATCTCTTTTAACCTTGCGTGACAATATGTTGTACTACCAAAGCATGCTCTACTTTGATCAAGTCCAGTGCCTATGCCTCCATGATATCAAAGATCAATTCAAATGACTATACAGAAAACAAAAAAAAATCAAATTTTTATTCAAAAGAACTCCCAAATCCTCAAATTTGTAGTTAAGTCAATAGATTGCTAAAGAAGTATATTTACGAAATCCACGTCTATTCTTATCTAAACAATTTAAGAAAACAGAAAAAAATCATATAATCTATATTTGCAGTGGTAAGACGTTGAAGTATCTATCATGAGCTTGCTAATTTCTCCTTTTCTTTCGAGTTAAACTAAACATACATACATGCAAAATATACAAATAAATATATTTAAATGGTAGGTAGAGGGTAAATAGTTGGTAGGTACTGATAATCTAACATTCCATTATTTTTGCTTTGATAGGTGTTAATCCAAGATTCCAACTCATTTATCAAAATTAAATATTTTCTACCAGATATATATATTATTTAGCAAACAAATTCCAACATATCCATTAGAGGCATTGGGCTACGTAGTAGTTAATCATTTCAAAAACCCTAAACCCTAATACAAATATATCCATAAAAAATCCCAACATAAAAAAATCATTATACAATGGAGACCATATGATTTGTAAACGAAAATAAACAAAAAAATTTATAACATGTAGCCAAAATAATGAAAAAAATACGAAAAAAATAGAAATTATAGAAAAATTTTACCTCAAACTTGAAGAGTTGAATCCCACATGACCTCAGAAACTCCGCATTAAAGATACGGCTCCTGGCACAAATACCTATAAAAAAAAACAAAAAACATAATTTTTACAAAAAAATGCTGCCAAATCCTCAAATTTGAAGTCAAGTCAACGAAGCATTATAAAATTATTTACAAAATTCACATCAACCCTTATCTAAACAATTAGGAAATACAACAAATTAAATAATTTGTATTTACAGTGGTAAGATGTTGAAGTTTCTATCGTGAGCTTGTCAAGTTCACTTTTTTCTTTTACAGTTTAAGCTAAGCATATATACATGCAGACATATAAAAAGTAATGTATTAAAATGCGGGGCAGTAGGTAAATAGTAGACATGGCCAAGGTTTCATCAGTGCTTACTTTCATGACTCCTTCAACTTCACCGAGACTATTCACAATTTCATAACTAAAGTGTCATTGTGGAGTATATATATGAGTTAATTAGTGCACACGCAGTATCTTCATTTATTTTTAACAAACAAATGAAGAAAATAATAAAAATTAGTTAATTAGTGCACATGGTTATACTGAATGCTTAGTTAATAATAAAAATTAGCAAATACACCATTACTAAATGTACTCATAGGCCAAAAATGATATATAATATCTTCGTCACCCACTTCTATGCCATAGAATTCTTCCCCTTGAATGGCCTCTCTCATGAACCATTGTGAGAATCCGAATTTTGGGAATTTGAAATTCTCAGTGTTCCTCTCCCCCATTACTGTGTTTTTGATGGGGGGGGGTGTTTTAGGGGGGGGCTGGCTGGGGGGGGGGGGGGGGGGTTGGGGGGGGGGGTGAAAAGGGGAGTGTGGGGGGGGGGGGGGGGGTAGGTGGGGGGGTGGTTGAAACATCCCCTCACACTCTCTCTCCCTCTCTCTCTCTCTCTCTCACTCCCCTCTCTCCCCTTGGGGGGGGGGGTGAGGGGGGGGGGCTCCCCTGCCCCTTGGCCTCCTCTCCGGCTGCGGGGGGCCGCCGCCGGCCACTGCCTGGCCGGAGGGGGGGGGGGGGCCACCCACCCTCTCTCTCTCCCTTTTTTTCTTTTCTTCTTTCTTCTTCTCCCTCTTCTTCTCCCTGGGTGTGGGGGGGAAACCCATGCTTGGGCTTCCCCTGAGGTGGGGGACCGCCGGGGGGAGAGGGGGGAGGGGCCGCCGGGGGCCGCCGGGGCCACTGCAAGGGGGGGCCGGGGGGGAGCTGTGCTGGCCGAGCTTGGGGGGGGGGGGGCGGCCGCCGCCGCCTGGGGGGACGGGGGAGGGTGTGCTTGGTCACCCTCGGGACCTCCGCTGCCGGACCCTGCCTCCCCGACCATCGGGGGGGGGGGGGGGGGGGCGCCGCCGGAGCCGCCGCAAGCCTCGGGGGGGGCAGCTAGGGCATCCGCAGCTTGGGGTTGGGGCCGCCGCCGACCCGCCCGCCTTTTTTGTTGTCGCGGTCACCGACAGGACGACGGGGGGCGGGGGGGGGGGGGGGGGGGGGTGCTCGCGTCGCCGCCGGGGGCCGGGCCGTTTGTTGCCGGGGCCGGGGGGGTGCCCTTGGCTCGGGTTGCTAACCCGGGGGGGGAGTGGGGTTCCTCCCCGCGGTTGGGGCCGGGGCCGCTTCCCGTCGCCGACCAAGGTGAGCACCACCTTCCCCACCTCCTCCGCATCCACCCCTGGCCGCCGCCGGCCTTGCACGTCGGGGGGGCAGCCGGGGGGGAGCTAGCTGGGGGGGGGGGGGGGGGGGGTGTGTGTTTGGGTTTAGTGTTGTTGGGTTGTTTGAGCTCTCTGCCGACTCCCGAAGCTCGGGAGGGTGAGCCCGACAATCGCAGCGATGTGCCGAACACCGTGCTCACCCTAGTTCTGGTTTTGGTTGAGCCGTTGCGTCGTTCGGCCTTCGTCGGGCTATTTTTTTGCCTCGGACTGCGACTGGTCCTGTCGCAGTGGGGCTGTGAGCATGGCCTCCGTTACGTCGTTGCCGATCCGCTGGTGCTTGCGGAAGGTCGTGCGGATGTACGGCTTGCTCACACGGCCTTAGTTAAGCTTGCTTTTGCGCGCGCGCTCGCTATTTTTATGGGATTTCCCGGCTTGCGACTGGTCCTGTCGTAGTGGGACAGTGAGCACGGTTTCCGTGACGTTGTTACCTTTCCGCTGGTACTTGCGGAAGGTCGAGCGGACGAACGGATTGCTCGAACGGCTTAATTTAGCGCTTGTATGTATGTGTATGTTGCTTGTTTGTGGACTTTGGTGATTGCGACAGCGTAGCGACGCTGTGGGCAGCAAGGGTATGGTCTTTGGGACCCTGAGGACTGGTTGTCCAACCCCCTCGCCCTTCGTGGAGTTTCGGATTTGTTTCCGACGCGTTTTTCGATGAAATAATCGACGAAACGCACGTTTCTAGTTGTGCGACTCACTCGCTGTTTTCGCGAGCGACTTGGCTTCATCGTGTAGCCTCGTTGGCTGTTCCTCATCGCTGTCCCGAAGTTCCGAGGACAGCGGATGAGTGATGTGGGGTTCCGGTGCCAAATCGGCACTTTTCGGGAACCCGGGAAGCCTTTTCGGGTGCGTTTGCTGTTCGTGGCACCCCGAGCTTGTGCTTGCTGTCCCGTCACTCGGTTTAATGTGTTCGGGGACAGCGAGGGACCTTGTTGGCTGTTTGGTACCCCTCTGGGGCTTTGTGTGGTTTCGGGATCGTCCCGGTGGGTTTCCCGGGCGATCCGTCGGTTCCGGGATGTGTGAGCTTTGTGTTTAGCGTCGACTTGGTGGACCTTGACCCCGTGAGTCTTTCGTAGGTCCTGTCGCGGTTCCCGAGAGCCGTCGGTGTTAGATTGGATCTTACCTACAGGTGGGTACTTCGATCCGGAGTCGGTTCAGTGGACTACGGTGATACCTTTCTATCCCTTCCTTTGCTTTACAGTTATTAGTTCACTTGACTCCCGTAGACTCTACTTATATGCGTGCTTGGATAGTAGAGTAGTTGTGGCTTGCATGTTCCTTGAGACGACCCAGTTGGTCGGGGTGATCGCCTGTTGTTCCGAGCGATCCTAGTTGTGGTTTATCGGTTGCTTCTCGGCTTGTTGCCGTTCTGTGGATTGAGCATTTGCATCGATCGTCACAGCTCTTCTAGCACTTCACGTACACCGCGGTCTGATCCACCGTTTGGAGGTGTTCTTTTCCGGAAAAGGGTCGTTGAGTTTGTGCCGACCCGTGAGCCTTGATGCAGTGCGTCCAGAAGGTTTATGTGCTTATAGATGAGCAGGTGACAGTGCATGGGATACGTCCCGGTAGTTTCAGATTGGGTTTACTTCGTGGTTTTCCCTTTGATGCATACTAGTTGCTTACAGTAGCATAGTTATTTCAGTTGTATGTTAGCCTCATACTTACTTGTGCTACTGTATACCATATCTATCTTTTGTTGACCCGTGTGCCGGTGTGTACACCTCGCCTTCGTCGGCTTGCGGTACCCACTGGGAGGGGAGACATGCGTGCATGTTCTCACCCCCCACCCCCATTGCAGGTTTCAGGTGAGCAGGGTGGTGAGTGTCGGGACGCTGCGAGGCACGCCTAGATAGTAGCTCTAGAGGTTCCGACTCGTGAGGCTACATCCCCAGATTTGGTTATCCCCCTTACCTCTATTTGATAGATGTAATGTGTGGTTCAGTTACCCCGTTTGTATATTCTAGCATGCCTGTGTTGTGGATTTACTCTTTATGATTAAGTGATGATGGCATGCTTGGACTGATTGGTTGTATCCATGTTTTTCGATGGTTTCATTATCTAGTATTTTGGTTTTCTACCCCTCGTGGTAGCGTCGTAAAACAAGGTTTCCGTGTGGGAAACGGTTTTCAAATGGATTTCTGATTGCTCGGTTTTGTGATTTCAAAAGAGAGTTCTCGTGTGGAGAACAGTTTTCAAATGATTCTTGGATGTTTGAAATTAGGGTTTCAAATAAAGCTTCTGGGTAAGGAGCAGCTTTCTAGAATGTTTGTTGCTTGTGCATTGCATCATCCTTCGCTTAAGGATCTGCTTAGATTCATACAGGTTTAAGGACGGCTAGCTGTATGAATCTACTGTGTTGTTGTGCTGTTGGGATGAATGAATGGTGGTTGTGATCCTGTTGTTTGTTGTTGGACGCCGTGCAAATACAGGGGAGGCTCTGTCCGTGTGTACAGCGGACCCTGTATTTGTGGCGGGTCTGTACGTGGCGCGGGCTAGGCTTTAAAAAAAAAAAAAAATTAGCACGTTTTTCCGCATCTAGAACTAGCCCGGGGCGTGACAACCATGAAACAACATGTGGAATGATCTTGCCTCTTATAGTTTACCTGCATATTAGAATACCAGCGAATCAGTATAATATTCTAGAATCTGCATCCAGAATCTGCAATATGAATAACAGCGTGGAACCAACTTCTGCCTAATTTTTCTCTAGGAATATGCGAATATTCAAGTAAATAAAAACAGACGATTCAGTTTACTATAAATAATTTTTAAAAAAAAGCATGATACTAAATATATGATTAATTATCCTAGCAAAGAATTTGCCTAATGTCATAGCCCTGCTCCATCTCGTTGTGCAACTGCTCAGCCTGTTCAAGCAATGGTTAGAAGAAAATATTTGTAAATAACTAAATTTTTTTTTTTATATTTTGTAGACTTCGCCAATATAGTAGTAAGAATTTGGCTTACATTATACTCAGACGGGTAGGCCCGACATGCCCTAATATTAAGCTACACATGCCACGTGGACAGAAGATTTAAGAGGATTAATATAGGTAAGAAATATTTAAAATGGGGAAAGGAATCGGTTTTTAGGAAGTTCAAAAGTCAAGAGGTGGGTTGATGAAAAAAATGATAAACCAACATGTGGGCCCACGTCATAAAGATATATTTAAAATGGGAAAAGGAATTGGTTTTTAGGAAGTTGAAAAGTCAACAGGTGGGCCCCACGTCATAATGATAGAAGAGGAACCCATTCATGGAGAGTGAAAAACAATAGGTGGGCTCCACTTCACAAAAATATTTACCGACATGTTGGCCCCACGTCATAAAGAAATATTTAAAATGGGAAGAGGAATCGGTTTTCAGAAAGTTGAAAAGTCAACAGGTGGGCCCCACGTCATAATGATAGAAGAGGAACCCATTCATGGAGAGTGAAAAACAATAGGTGGGCTCCACTTCACAAAAATATTTACAATAAATGGAGACTGACGGGTAGGCCCCACATGCCCTAATATTAAGCTACACATGTCACGTGGACAGAAGATTAAGAGGATTAATATAGGTAAGAAATATTTAAAATGGGGAGATGAATCGATTTTTAGGAAGTTCAAAAGTCAACAGGTGGGTTGATGAAAAAAATGATAAATCAACATGTGGGCCCCACGTCATAAAGAAATATTTAAAATGGAAAGAGGAATTGGTTTTTAGGAAGTTGAAAAGTCAACAGATGGGCCCCACGTCATAATGATAGAAGAGGAATCCATTCATGGAGAGTGAAAAACAAAGCATACAACACATACAATTGAATGTAGAGAAATCTAAGAACAAAATTCTAACTTTATATGCTCAAGATATATTAATTTTTAGACACTAACTCAATAATTAAGCAAAAAATTTAATTGTAAAAAATACAATCTATTTATACCTAAAAGAATAAGAAACCACTAAAAAAGAAAACATTTACAACATTTAAACAGCGCATTGGGAAAATAGAACAAACCATTTCTTTTTATAATATACTACTGTATACCACTAATCATTTAGTAGATAAAATAATCCATTTCTCTTTGTTTTCTCTCTTGTAAATCAAAGCATCCACTAAGATCTAATGGTTGTATTGTTTGCTAATCGACCAAAGCTCTAGCTCTGCCATTAAATTCAAGAGTACGGTCCTCCAAAAAAATATTAAAGGAAGATAATAGTGATCATCAGAGAATGCACCACCATCATAGCCTATTAGGTAAACCAAATGGCACAGAAAGTAAAATATATAATTATGCAAACAATTTCTTAAAAAAAAAAAAAAAAATGTAGAACAAAATGAAACTCTCACTAACAGAGGGAAGAAAGAAATATTCATATAACTTGTAAAGCTACATGTAAAAGATCATAGAAAAGAAAAAAGAAAATTTGTGAACCTATCCAATCCTCCCTTGTCTAATCTGAACAATAAGTATATTATTATTTTGCCACTAAACTGCAATACTAATCAAGAGCAGAGCATTACATATACTTGCGCCTTTAAGATGAAGAAGCATAATTATATACTTGTCTTGCCTACTTGCACTTAATTTGTCTCTTACATGCTATCTTATTTTCACAGCTAGTAGTTAAAGTTGGTTTCCTAGCACTCGAGTAAGGAGAAGTTTGGTTGTAAGTCTGTATTAATCGAGAAGCATATTAAATACATAGAAAAATTATTAAATATAAAAATTACATAATAACAGACAAATCAAACATCAAACTATCTCTTTTAACCTTGCGTGACAATATGTTGTACTACCAAAGCATGCTCTACTTTGATCAAGTCCAGTGCCTATGCCTCCATGATATCAAAGATCAATTCAAATGACTATACAGAAAACAAAAAAAAATCAAATTTTTATTCAAAAGAACTCCCAAATCCTCAAATTTGTAGTTAAGTCAATAGATTGCTAAAGAAGTATATTTACGAAATCCACATCTATTCTTATCTAAACAATTTAAGAAAACAGAAAAAAATCATATAATCTATATTTGCAGTGGTAAGACGTTGAAGTATCTATCATGAGCTTGCTCATTTCTCCTTTTCTTTCGAGTTAAACTAAACATACATACATGCAAAATATACAAATAAATATATTTAAATGGTAGGTAGAGGGTAAATAGTTGGTAGGTACTGATAATCTAACATTCCATTATTTTTTCTTTGATAGGTGTTAATCCAAGATTCCAACTCATTTATCAAAATTAAATATTTTCTACCAGATATATATATTATTTAGCAAACAAATTCCAACATATCCATTAGAGGCATTGGGCTACGTAGTAGTTAATCATTTCAAAAACCCTAAACCCTAATACAAATATATCCATAAAAAATCC
Organism: Puya raimondii; assembly: GCA_016920855.1. Taxonomy (NCBI): domain Eukaryota; kingdom Viridiplantae; phylum Streptophyta; class Magnoliopsida; order Poales; family Bromeliaceae; genus Puya; species Puya raimondii. The sequence continues at coordinate 144,211,384 of JABWPP010000050.1, forward strand.
CAACTTAAAAAAATCATTATACAATGGAGACCATATGATTTGTAAACGAAAATAAACAAAAAAATTTATAACATGTAGCCAAAATAACGAAAAAAAAACGAAAAAAATAGAAATTATAGAAAAATTTTACCTCAAACTTGAAGAGTTGAATCCCACATGACCTCAGAAACTCCGCATTAAAGATACGGCTCCTGGCACAAATACCTATAAAAAAAACAAAAAACCTAATTTTTACAAAAAAATGCTGCCAAATCCTCAAATTTGAAGTCAAGTCAACGAAGCATTATAAAATTATTTACAAAATTCACATCAACCCTTATCTAAACAATTAGGAAATACAACAAATTAAATAATTTGTATTTACAGTGGTAAGATGTTGAAGTTTCTATCGTGAGCTTGTCAAGTTCACTTTTTTCTTTTACAGTTTAAGCTAAGCATATATACATGCAGACATATAAAAAGTAATGTATTAAAATGCGGGGCAGTAGGTAAATAGTAGACATGGCCAAGGTTTCATCAGTGCTTACTTTCATGACTCCTTCAACTTCACCGAGACTATTCACAATTTCATAACTAAAGTGTCATTGTGGAGTATATATATGAGTTAATTAGTGCACACGCAGTATCTTCATTTATTTTTAACAAACAAATGAAGAAAATAATAAAAATTAGTTAATTAGTGCACATGGTTATACTGAATGCTTAGTTAATAATAAAAATTAGCAAATACACCATTACTAAATGTACTCATAGGCCAAAAATGATATATAATATCTTCGTCACCCACTTCTATGCCATAGAATTCTTCCCCTTGAATGGCCTCTCTCATGAACCATGAAACAACATGTGGAATGATCTTGCCTCTTATAGTTTACCTGCATATTAGAATACCAGCGAATCAGTATAATATTCTAGAATCTGCATCCAGAATCTGCAATATGAATAACAGCGTGGAACCAACTTCTGCCTAATTTTTCTCTAGGAATATGCGAATATTCAAATAAATAAAAACAGACGATTCAGTTTACTATAAATAATTTTTTTTAAAAAGCATGATACTAAATATATGATTAATTATCCTAGCAAAGAATTTGCCTAATGTCATAGCCCTGCTCCATCTCGTTGTGCAACTGCTCAACCTGTTCAAGCAATGGTTAGAAGAAAATATTTGTAAATAACTAAATTTTTTTTTTAATATTTTGTAGACTTCGCCAATATAGTAGTAAGAATTTGGCTTACATTATACTCAGACGGGTAGGCCCGACATGCCCTAATATTAAGCTACACATGCCACGTGGACAGAAGATTTAAGAGGATTAATATAGGTAAGAAATATTTAAAATGGGGAAAGGAATCGGTTTTTAGGAAGTTCAAAAGTCAAGAGGTGGGTTGATGAAAAAAATGATAAACCAACATGTGGGCCCCACGTCATAAAGAAAATATTTAAAATGGGAAAAGGAATTGGTTTTTAGGAAGTTGAAAAGTCAACAGGTGGGCCCCACGTCATAATGATAGAAGAGGAACCCATTCATGGAGAGTGAAAAACAATAGGTGGGCTCCACTTCACAAAAATATTTACCGACATGTTGGCCCCACGTCATAAAGAAATATTTAAAATGGGAAGAGGAATCGGTTTTCAGGAAGTTGAAAAGTCAACAGGTGGGCCCCACGTCATAATGATAGAAGAGGAACCCATTCATGGAGAGTGAAAAACAATAGGTGGGCTCCACTTCACAAAAATATTTACAATAAATGGAGACTGACGGGTAGGCCCCACATGCCCTAATATTAAGCTACACATGTCACGTGGACAGAAGATTAAGAGGATTAATATAGGTAAGAAATATTTAAAATGGGGAGAGGAATCGGTTTTTAGGAAGTTCAAAAGTCAACAGGTGGGTTGATGAAAAAAATGATAAATCAACATGTGGGCCCCACGTCATAAAGAAATATTTAAAATGGGAAGAGGAATTGGTTTTTAGGAAGTTGAAAAGTCAACAGATGGGCCCCACGTCATAATGATAGAAGAGGAATCCATTCATGGAGAGTGAAAAACAAAGCATACAACACATACAATTGAATGTAGAGAAATCTAAGAACAAAATTCTAACTTTATATGCTCAAGATATATTAATTTTTAGACACTAACTCAATAATTAAGCAAAAAATTTAATTGTAAAAAATACAATCTATTTATACCTAAAAGAATAAGAAACCACTAAAAATGAAAACATTTACAACATTTAAACAGCGCATTGGGAAGAAAGAAACATTCATATAACTTGTAAAGCTACATGTAAAAGATCATAGAAAAGAAAAAAAAAAATTCGTGAACCTATCCAATCCTCCCTTGTCTAATCTGAACAATAAGTATATTATTATTTTGCCACTAAACTGCAATACTAATCAAGAGCAGAGCATTACATATACTTGCGCCTTTAAGTTGAAGAAGCATAATTATATACTTGTCTTGCCTACTTGCACTTAATTTGTCTCTTACATGCTATCTTATTTTCACAGCTAGTAGTTAAAGTTGGTTTCCTAGCACTCGAGTAAGGAGAAGTTTGGTTGTAAGTCTGTATTAATCGAGAAGCATATTAAATACATAGAAATTATTAAATATACAAATTACATAATAACAGACAAATCAAACATCAAACTATCTCTTTTAACCTTGCGTGACAATATGTTGTACTACCAAAGCATGCTCTACTTTGATCAAGTCAAGTGCCTATGCCTCCATGATATCAAAGATCAATTCAAATGACTATACAGAAAACCAAAAAAAATCAAATTTTTATTCAAAAGAACTCCCAAATCCTCAAATTTGTAGTTAAGTCAATAGATTGCTAAAGAAGTATATTTACGAAATCCACGTCTATTCTTATCTAAACAATTTAAGAAAACAGAAAAAAATCATATAATCTATATTTGCAGTGGTAAGACGTTGAAGTTTCTATCATGAGCTTGCTAATTTCTCCTTTTCTTTCGAGTTAAACTAAACATACATACATGCAAAATATACAAATAAATATATTTAAATGGGAGGTAGAGGGTAAATAGTTGGTAGGTACTGATAATCTAACATTCCATTATTTTTGCTTTGATAGGTGTTAATCCAAGATTCCAACTCATTTATCAAAATTAAATATTTTTCTACCAGATATATATTATTTATGTGACACCCCAATAGTCCCACATCGGATGGGAATGGGATTGTCATTGGGTTTATAAGAGACTTGGGCCACTAGTAACAATAACTGGGCTTAAGCATTTTGGGTTGTTGATTGGGCCCAACGAGTTATTGTTGCTAGTGGGCTGGATCGTTACATTTGGTATCAGAGCCAGTTCACCAGCCGGAAGTGTGAGGTGAGTCTCGGTTGAGCCAGGTTGTGCAGCGGAGAGAGCGAGGCTCTCATGCTGTTGACTGTTGTGGGTGGAGCGCGGCTCACTACAAAGTCGGTTTAGGCTAGCGAGACGAGTCTCACATCGCCTGGTGATCTTGGGCTCTTTGTGTTTAGGACTGACGGGGACGTCAGGGCCTAAAGGGGGGGAGTCTGTGACACCCCAATAGTCCCACATCGGATGGGAATGGGATTGTCATTGGGTTTATAAGAGACTTGGGCCACTAGTAACAATAACTGGGCTTAAGCATTTTGGGTTGTTGATTGGGCCCAACGAGTTATTGTTGCTAGTGGGCTGGGTCGTTACAATTTAGCAAACAAATTCCAACATATCCATTAGAGGCATTGGGCTACGTAGTAGTTAATCATTTCAAAAACCCTAAACCCTAATACAAATATATCCATAAAAAATCCCAACATAAAAAAATCATTATACAATGGAGACCATATAATTTGTAAACGAAAATAAACAAAAAATTTTATAACATGTAACCAGAATAATGAAAAAAATAGTAAAAAAATTAGAAATTATAGAAAAATTTTACCTCAAACTTGAAGAGTTGAATCCCACATGATCTCAGAAACTCCGCATTAAAGATACGGCTCCTGGCACAAATACCTATAAAAAAAAACAAAAAACCTAATTTTTACCAAAAAATGCAGCCAAATCCACATCAACCCTTATCTAAACAATTAGGAAGTCAAGTCAACGAAGCATTATAAAATTATTTACGAAATTCACATCAACCCTTATCTAAACAATTAGGAAATACAACAAATTAAATAATTTGTATTTACAGTGGTAAGATGTTGAAGTTTCTATCGTGAGCTTGTCAAGTTCACTTTTTTCTTTTACAGTTTAAGCTAAGCATATATACATGCAGACATATAAAAAGTAATGTATTTAAATACGGGGTAATAGGTAAATAGTAGACATGGCCAAGGTTTCATCAGTGCTTACTTTCATGACTCCTTCAACTTCACCGAGACCATTCACAATTTCATAACTAAAGTGTCATTGTGGAGTATATATATGAGTTAATTAGTGCACATGCAGTATCTTCATTTATTTTAAACAAACAAATGAAGAAAATAATAAAAATTAGTTAATTAGTGCACATGGTTATACTGAATGCTTAGTTAATAATAAAAGTTAGCAAATACACCATTACTAAATGTACTCATAGGCCAAAAATGATATATAATATCTTCGTCACCCACTTTTATGCCATAGAATTCTTGCCCTTGAATGGCCTCTCTCATGAACCATGAAACAACATGTGGAATGATCTTGCCTCTTATAGTTTACCTGCAGATTAGAATACCAGCAAATCAGTATAATATTCTAGAATCTGCATCCAGAATCTGCAATATGAATAACAGCGTGGAACCAACTTCTGCCTAATTTTTCTCTAGGAATATGCGAATATTCATGTAAATAAAAATGGACGATTTAGTTTATTGTAAATAATTTTTTTTTAAAAGCATGATACTAAATATATGATTAATTATCCTAGCAAAGAATTTGCCTAATGTCATAGCCCTGCTCCATCTGGTTGTACAACTACTCAGCCTGTTCAAGCAATGGTTAGAAAAAAATATTTATAAATAACTATTTTTTTTTAATATTTTGTAGACTTCGCCAATATAGTAGTAAGAATTTGGCTTACATTATACTCAAACGGGTAGGCCCCACATGCTCTAATATTAAGCTACAAATGCCACGTGGACAGAAGATTAAGAGGATTAATATAGGTAAGAAATATTTAAAATTGGGAGAGGAATCGATTTTTAGGAAGTTCAAAAGTCAACAGGTGGGTTGATGAAAAAAATGATAAACCAACATATGGGCCCCACGTCATAAAGAAAATTTTAAAATGGGAAAAAAAAATGGCTTTTAGGAAGTTGAAAAGTCAACAGGTGGGCCCCACGTCATAATGATAGAAGATGAACCCATTCATGGAGAGTGAAAAACAATAGGTGGGCTCCACTTAACAAAAATATTTACCGACATGTTGGCCCCACGTCATAAAGAAATATTTAAAATGGGAAGAGAAATCCATTTTTAGGAAGTTGAAAAGTCAACAGGTGGGCCCCACGTCATAATGATGGAAGAGGAACCCATTCATGGAGAGTGAAAAATAATAGGTGGGCTCCTTTTCACAAAAATATTTACAATAAATGGAGACTGACGGGTAGGCCCCACTTGCCCTAATATTTAGCTACACATGCCACGTGGACAAAAGATTAAGAGGATTAATATAGGTTTATAGATAGTAAATAAAATTTTCTATCAAAAATTCAACTGATTTCAATTCTTCTAAACTGTTAACCAGGAAACGTGTCATACCAACGGTTAAAAAATGTCGATTTTGAGGCCCTTTGATTTTAACATATATGATGTAAAAAAAATTATAAAGATCGGTTTATAAAATATTTAAATGCTCTAAATGTTTAACGGTATGGATCGTCGACTCAGAATCTCCAACATAGAAATAACTTATGAGTACAAAAATGATCGTACTCATAATAATATAGTAACCGGACTCTTTATTTAAATTCTATTTCACATTGGGCTTACTAAAATTTTTGTTTTAAATAATTTTCATCAAATATATATTAAATATGGTGCATCAGGAATGTATACACGGGCATCAACTATGAATATTCAGCGAGTTTTAAAAAGTAGCTTTTATCTGTTCTAATTTTGGGATCTCTTACCGACCGTCCCTAGCGTAAGTGGCAAAGGAATTGGTGGTTGGTACCCGAGGTCTCGAGTTCGAATCCTAGTTGATTCACATTTCCAACTGAGTTTATTTCTAAAAAACATAAACGAAGCGGGTAGCATACTACCTTTCTCTTAAAAAAAATTTTGGGATCTCTTAAATCAGATATTTGAATCTAAAAATCAAAATCAAATTTTAAAAAAGAAATTATCAAACGCTCTATTGAAGAATAATTTATTTTAATGGTTAAATCACTTTAAAGTTGGGCCAAGCACCCCCATAGACTATAGTACTACGTCCTATGCGTCTGCGTGTTAGAACAACATGTCGGAGACCTCTCCCCTCCTCTATAAAAGCACATTATTGTTCCTTCTTCTTGCACATACAAAAAGAGATCTAGAGAGAGAGAGAGAGAGAGAGAGAGAGAGAGAGATTGTTTGTGATGGCTTTGGATATGAACTCTTCTGTTAATGGTAGCCGAACTGTGTGCGTAACCGGAGCGGGAGGGTTCATTGGTTCATGGATTGTGAAAGATCTCCTTCATAGAGGGTATAGTGTTAGAGGGACACTAAGGAATCCAGGTCTCTTTTTTTTTCCCCCTTTTTCTCCTATCTTTTGTTGGAATAATTTCTCATATGCCTCTCCATTAATTATTATAAACTTTAAATATTTATAAATATATTCCTAGACTCGTCAAATTCTACTATATTCTAATACAATGACTATATATGTAGCCCATATTAAAATTAGCAGTGATGCCCAATGGAAGTGAAAAGACTGTTAAATATAAAAATATAAAAATATCGTTCTTTATTAGTTTAAGTTTTTAAATAATAATGGTTGTTCGAATTTTACATGGTATCAGAGCTCTAATGATCATACTCTTGAGCCTTTCTCATTCCCATCCGTATCATTTGGTCTTTTTGTCAATGCCTTTCATTTTGTATTTTTAAGCTATTGGAGATAAACGGTTATTTCGTATAATTTAATTAATATAGCATTACAGTAGAAGGTTCTGAATTTAAGTTATACAAGGTATTTGGTATATTGGTTTGCTCCCATTTAATTCAAGTCTATGTCATGGATCTATCAAAAAGTCTCAAGCTCGGACGTGAGAGAGGTGTTAAATATAAAAAATATAAAAATATTATTCTCTACTATCTTAATCCTTTAATTAGATCATAACTGTTGTTTCAAATTTACAAAGACTAAGTTTTATATTTTTAGTAACCAAATTTATGCCGCTTGATCTACTCGTGTTCCTTTCACAGTAGTCAGAATAACTGATTTAATGGGAGCGACTAGAAGGATAAAGGTAAAATTGATTTAAAATACGGTGACATTTTGCTAGCCTAGGGATATATTTGTGAGTTTTTAAAATTTAGAGTGATATTTATGATATTTAATATTTGAAGAGGTAAGTATGCAATATTTTAAAATTTCTATGGACATATTTTGGACTGTTCTTTTTTTGTTTCAGGGTAAAGTTAAATTGGTGTGATTTAGAATATTTGTATTTGCTCATTCTAGCTAGCTTGTGGTTTAAAATAATGTTGGACCTTATTACTATATAATTGTAATTATTTTTATTTTATCGCAAGGATCTGTCGTTAAATAGAGTAATAATATTGTTTACACCTTATCATCTATTAATTAGCATTCATTAGAGCACTTTGCTATCTCATTTAACAGCACACTTTCATGATGAAATAAAGATAAAATCGTGATATAGTAAAGTGCAACTTTTAAAATTTATATTTTGTTTATATTTTTTTTTTTGACATCACTCCATTGGCATTTCATTTCATTAAAGATGGATCGATCAAGATACAAGAAATTAAGTTTCACGGTTGTCAATTATAGTTGCTTGGTACTTATGCGGGGAGGATATGTGTGGGGCTTGCGGGCATCTAGGAAAAAAGGTTTATTAATTACGTTTGGTTCTGTTGGATATAAAATAACAAAAATATTATTTGTCAATTTTTTAAATTATGGTTTTGTTGGATATAAAATAACAAAAATATTATTTGTCAATTTTTTTAATTATGTTGAATTAAAATAGCACTTTTAATTTTTCAACCTTTAGTTTGCTTTTTTTCTAATGCAAAAATTCCAAAAAAAGAAAAAAGTATTTTTTTTCTAAGAGACAAAATTATTTTCAGCCACAAAGAATTTCACTAATTTTCAAGGAGTTACTTGATGAAATTAGAATAGCATTATTAATTTTTCAACCTTTAGTTTGCTTTTTTCTAATGCAAAAATTCCAAAAAAAGAAAAAAGTATTTATTTTCTAAGAGACAAAATTATTTTCAGCCACAAAGAATTTCACTAATTTTCAAGGAGTTACTTGATGAAATTAGTTTCTTCTTTTTTATTAGGGGCAATTTACTAATACCCTTTAAAATTTCAGAATTTTATAAAAGCTCCTACAAAATCTAAAAATATCACGGATACTCCTCTAATATATAAATTTATTACTAATACTTTACCCAGGTTAAAAGAGAATTAGACATGCAGAAGTTAATTTGATGGAATTCTAAGGCAAAATATTAATATATACATATTGTTTTATAATATTTTTATTTAGGTTTTTTTTTTCTTCATTTGATAGCTTAACTTATTAAGTGTGTAATCTGTCGCTTTTATTTGACTATTTTTTTCTTTATTGCTCATATATGATAAGTTTATTAAGTTTAACTTATTAGGAGTAAAAATAAAAGTTTACAAATAATCCATCCAATTTGAATGAAATTTTATTAGTAAGGGTATTTGAGAATATTTTTTATATTTGTGAGGGTATTGGTAATATTTTAAACTTTAATAAAGGAATAGTGGTAAAAGTATAGTTTGCCGGAAGGGCATTCAAGAGTTATTTCTTTATATTATACATGGTTATCACATGCTAACTGCAAGTGTCGTTGCATGAAGAGGATCCAAAGAACTCCCATTTGAAACAGCTAGAAGGTGCTCCGAACAGACTTACGCTTTGCAAAGCTGATGTGCTCGATTACGCGAGCATTTGCGAGGCGGTCCGTGGGTGCGAAGGGGTTTTCCATGTCGCCTCTCCCGTAGCTGACGTCCAGGTTAACTACGCTCTTCAATCTCATAAACATCACTACATGATCCTTTTGATGTGTTGGTAAATGCATGTAGCGTCTCGAACTATATACCTGCAAGGACCAACGAAACCCTCAGCATTATATATGCCAACACATGAGAGGTCATAAGGCAGTATTATAGGGATCGATTTATCCCAGTATGTATATACTCATGTATGTACGATGCTTGCAGGCTGTTGTACGCGTGGCAGTCGATGGCACTAAGAATGTTATCAGAGCATCGGCCGATATGGGTATTCACCGGATTGTTGTCACATCATCATATGGAGCAGTACACATGAACCCTAATAGGGGACCTGACACAATCGTGGATGAGAGTTGTTGGAGCGATCCTGACTTCTGTGTTGAAACAAATGTACGTATATCCGCCTGCAATATTTAACTTCTTTAGTCTATGACGTAGTTCAAAAGTACTTATCTTACATACACTATAAAAAATGTTGCATTTAAGGACGCTTCTTTTTATAGTTAATGTAAGAACCGAGATTTTTCTCATATTTAATTTAACTCTCCGTTGACGATGTTTATGTGTGTATTTTAATTACATGATCACTCGTCAAGTTTCGGGAGAAAATGATTTAAAATGGAAGAGTTACGCGATTTTGAAGATTCACTTAAGTGAATAGTAACTCTGGTTTTCCGGATAGGCTGATGATTAGAGATGGCTTTCGGAGTGTATCGGACTCTGTTCATAGTGGTCCAATAGCTCATTTTCGACTGTCCGATTATTTTGGACTCGATGGCACTGACGGAATTTGGATCTGACGCACGGTTTCCGAGAAAAGCCTACTTGGTGGTAGAGGGACCAAATTGTAATTAAAAAAATATGAACGGTAAAGGGGTCTATTGATCTGCAAATCGGCAATCAAATCGAACGAAACAAAATCGTGAGTTCGATGCCTCGGCAGTGCTCATCGCGCTGGCGCAATCCGTTCGGAAATCTGACGGACGGATCGTAAGATAAAGCACGTTTTCCGAGGAAGGGTTAAAATGTCACTTTTGGTATTTCAAGAAAAATCCCTATATTTTATGTACCAAACTGCACGACATCGGACCTGGAGGTACTTACGCGCATAATACACTCGCTGTGAGGGACTCAACGAAAAATAGTTGGTGTTGGTGGGCTAAATTGCGATTTGCCAACCTATATATAAAGGTGATTTTAGGGTTTCCTCTACACAAACCCTAACCCTAGCCTCCATTCACCTCCACAGCGACCAAGCCGACACCCCCACCTCCTGCTCCTCCCTCTGCGCGCGACTGCCGCCGCCGGCGACCCTACTTCCGGCCGGCAGTGGCCGCAACTCCAGCAACACATCCTCCCTCACATCACCACCACCTCCACCTCTGTCCATCTCTGCCAGGGATCAACCCAGGGGGGAAACCACACTTCGGGCTCCTTCCCTGCAGTGTCCCCGGACCTCCGGCGAGCCTCTGGCCGGTCGCCGCCGTCCCTGCGCGCCGCCACGGCCGCCGCTGGCAGACTGCACCAACTCTGGTGTAGTTCAGGCCGAGGAGGAGTAGATCTGTTCCCCACGCGCCGCCGTCGCCCGGGACCACTCCGACCGCCCTCCTCCGGTCTCAGGCAACCCGCCGCCGCCGTCCCTGGGAGCTCCGACCACCGCCGTGGCCGCTGGACCTGTGTGACCCGAGCCCAGACCCGAGCGGGCTCGGTTTGTGCCAGCGCCGCCACCGCCGCCCTCCGCCGTCGGCCAACCCAAGCCCCGGCCTCCCTGTACCACCCGCACCCGTCGGCTGCCGACAGAACCGCCGCCGGAGCCGCCGCTCGCCGGGTGCAAGGCTCAACCTTTTTGGTGCGTCCGGGCTAGGGCATCCTCGCCTACTCCTCCGGCCGCCTCCCGCCGCCGGATACTGTGTGCGGCGACCTCCCCCGCCGGCCGCACCTGCCTCCCGCCGGCGCGCCCACCGCCGTGCCGCCGCCGGCCGTGCCCTAGCTCCCTCTGCCTGGTAAGCCTTTATTGTTAAAACAGCACACTGCCTTGGGTTCGGCTCGCCGTTTCGGCAACCCGGGGCCACCCCCGATGCCTCCAAATGTGAGCACGGTGATCTATGATCAGTGCCGATCATCGTACTCACCTCCCTTTGGGTCAGCGAGTCGCTGATTTGCGGCGTAAACGCGGTTTATGGACTGCGCGCGTTGTTCGCTGAACTTCGCGTCGCTCCTGCGCATTCCCCAGTGAACGGCTATGCTCCAAATCATGAGCACGGCCTCCGGCACATCGAGACCTTGCAGCACATGCCTCGGCTGACCCCGAAGAACCTCGGTTTGTCGTATCGAACCATTAAGTCCGAAAAATCACACAATTATTATGATTCCGTAAAAGATTGGGGACCATTATGCAATTGTGCATCGGGTGGGTCCTGTGGACAGTTAGTATAAACTGTGTGTTACCTCTGGACTGATCGTCCAAGGTCCGTCGTCTTTCGCGGAAATCGAAGAACGATTTCTAGTGCGTTTTCCGACGAAATCTGTCGGCGAAACACGGATTGCAATGTGTATGTCTTATGGGCTGCCGCTGATCCTTGTTGTCTGGTTGTCTCGGCCGTCTCGTGTATTCGGAGACTCCCGGTGAGCGGCAGTGGGTTCCGGTGTCGAAATCGACACTTACGGGAACCCGGATCGGAACGATTGTCCGACGATAATCATTTCGATGTTTGATCTTGCGTTCGCTGCCAAGACACCCAAATGGAAGTGTTTTGGGACAGCGGTTGACCCGTGGATCGAGTCGGTACATTTCGGGACTATTCGTGTGTCCCGGGGACGTCCCGATGCGATTTCGGGAGTTCCGGTGATTTACGGAGATCGGCTTGGAAACCGAGTCTCGGGTTTTGGGGATTTGTGTGAGATGCATTTGTAGAGTCCTTTGGGACATGTCTCTGACTCGTGGACCTATCGTAGGTCCGGTTGATCTGCTTCGCGTCCAGGTTCCCGACGTGAGTACGACAGGTGGGTGAGCCTACGGAGTAGTCGGTATCACTATTCCCTGTTCCTTTGTTGATATAGCTCTACATGTCGATTCTTTCTTTACAGCATTCGTTCATACGTACCTTGCTTGCATAGTATATTTGTGGTCATGGACATGTAGAGCAGGATTACACAGTGATGATTTGTGGACTTATTGTCCAGGCAACACATCGACTCTCTTGTCGTGTGTTTCGATCTGTTGTGGCTTCGGCCTGGTACCGGCCTTTCGCCGGCTTGGATTCGATCTGTTTGATCAGGATGTGGCGTTCCTCTCGCCTGTGGCTTCGGCCAGGTATCGGCTTCTTGCCGACGATGATTTGATCTATTTGATCAGGATGTGGCGTTCCTTTCGCCTTGCCGGCTGTTTATTGAGCATATCGCATGATCCGTCACTGCACAGCGTGTATTCATGACACCAGATCGGTTTGGCCACCGATCAGGGGTGTACTATCCGGATGAGTCGACCTGCGGGCGCATGAGTTAGATCGGGTGCAAGCAAAGTGGCAGGCACGCATGAGGTCTGTGGATCAATAGGGCACCGCTTGAGGTCTGCGGACCAATAGGGCAACGCTTGAGATCTGCAGACCAATATGGCAGGCACCAGATTGGGTATTTGGAGTTTTCTTTCCATTGATGCATATACATCTTAGTTTTTCCTGTACAGTAGCGTTCTGATTATTTATTCTGTTCATACTGACACGGCTACTGTAGATCTCTGATTATATTGTTATCATATCTCCTTTGTTTCTCAGTGATTACGACATGCCCCTGTGGCTCGGTTGTACCCACTGAGAAACCTCGTTGTGGTTTCTCACTCCCTGTTTTTCAGGTGGATCGGACGAGGAGCCAGTTCGTGGTTCGATGCGAGGACGACCTAGCTAGACTGCATTAGCGGTCATCACCCTGGTTATGTTTTTCTTATCTGCATTAGTAGTCAGATAAATATATAAATGGTTCAGTTAGATGATCAGTATTGAGTGCTTATAACTTGTATGAGATGATGACTTATTATGCATGAGATTGGGTTTTAGCTTCTATTATCAGCATTTGACTTGTGTTTTATCGTGTGGGTGTCTACCCTTCGTGGTAGCTGATTTTCAAAACAAAGTTCCGTGTGGGAACAGTTTTCAAAGGTTTTTCTTGGATTCTTCTAATGTTTATTAGAGTTTGAAAATAAAGCTTTCGAGTGGGAAGTACTTTTAATAGGATGCTTGTTGTACTGTGCATTGCATCATCCTTCGCTTAAGGAGTGCTTAGAAGCATGTAGGGATAGCTGAATGCAAATGTACTCTATGTTGTATTGTATGGATTATCGTGAATGTAAATGTGATTGTGATCCTGTTGTATGTTGTTGGTACGCCGTGCAAATACAGGGGAGACTCTGTCCGTGTAGACAGAGGTGCCTGTATTTGTGGCGGGTCTGTTCACTGCGCGGGCTAGACTTTCAAAAAAAAAAAAAAAAAAATTGACCTGTTTTCCGCATCTAAACTAGCCCGGGGCGTGACAGTTAAGGATGCTTAAAAGCGTCCTAATATAATTTATTGTCGCATTTTAAAGCGTCGGTCAAAGCGTCGGTAAATAAAGAGTCGTTAGGTATATACTGACGCTTATGCTAAGCGTCGGTAAAATATATTTTGACGCTTTAAAGCGTCATGATTTTTTACAATCCTGACGCTTTGAAGCGTCGAAAAATTAAAAAAAATAGTAAAGTTTAATATTTAATAAATTAGTTTATTATAATATATGGTTTATATGACGACACTTTTTGAAGCGTCGGTATTTGCTACATTATAAAGATGCTTGGGGACGCTTACCCTAAGCGTCGTCTAAAAAGCATCCTTATGTTGAGATTTTCTTGTAGTGATAGTTCAAAAGTACTTACCTTACATAGTTGCTTTGAAATTTATCAAGCAACTCAAGTTATGAAGTTGTAATAAAAAATGTGGTGAGGTTGTGAAATTATCACAGTTTCCTAGTGTGTGTGTGTGTATATATATATATATATATATATATATATATATATATAGAGAGAGAGAGAGAGAGAGAGAGAGAGTCCGGCTGCTATGCCATCGGTGGCACGGAGGCCTCCGTGCCATCAAGTTGTTTTCGATTATGCAGCTTCCAAATCGACGATCGGCTCTGATAGACTTGATCTACAGTATTGAAAGTATTTGAAAACTAAATTTCATATTTTTTTGACATTATTTATCTATCAAACAAGTAGTCTAAAAATAAACGGCTGAAAATAAAAATCTCACAAAAAATGATGATAAAAGACTTGAATTTAAGATCAGAGGTGTTGATCTTACTCTAAATAGTGAAAAGAATTTTTTATAAAAATTTAATCAGATTTGGATTTGTTTACACCGTTAAACTCACAAATGCATCACAACGACTATTAAAATTATCAAATTTGAGACCTTTTGATCATTAATCAAATGATGTCGAAATAATATGAAATTTAGTTTTCAAATACTTTCAATAGTGTAGATCAAGTCTATCGGAGCCGATCGTCGATTTGGAAGCCGCATCATCGAAAACAACTTGGTGGCACGGATGGCATAGCAGCCTACCTATACATACATATATATATATATATATATATATATATATATTGTCACGCCCCGCCGGGCCTTAAACACCAACTAGGTGGAAGGGATAACCGCACGGGCGCATGCACCAGACCCACCGAACGGATAGAGTCCTTTCTATCCGCCCAATGCGTCACAACACAAGCTTATCCACAATGTTCCAACTAGGAACGGAGTACAAGAGTTGCACAAGGGAATCATCAACATAAAGAAGTTCTACTTCTATTACATCACATGGCACAATATACATGTCCAAATTTCTTTTTCTTTTCATTCCATATATCATGTTCCAAAACTATGGAATATACAACATTCATACAAGAATGAAAATCTCCTATGCTGTCATAGTCCAAAAATAGGGGTACAACTCTATGTATCACCAAAATGGAAGGGCCGCTATCTAAAGAGCCAAACCCTTGCCTCGCTCCGCCGCCTCACTCGCGGAAGGACCTGAAAAATGTGGGGTGAGAACTATAACCATAGTTCCCAGTGGGTAAGGCCACCCAAGCGAGAAGCTCGACCCACCAGGTCCAAAGAAACACTATATGCATAAGTTAGATCACATATAACTATGCAACAATTATTTACATGCTTGTAAATAAACATAAAGGATGCAACCAAATGAAATATAATTTATCATTCTCTCCTAGGTTCATCCTATGTCTCACAATGACTAAGTTCTTTTACTTGTCATCTACTTATGGTTTCGGAATCGCCGTCTCACCATAATTGTTCCAACATTCGAGGAGTGAACTCGTCACCTCCTAGTTCGAGTAGCGAACTCGTCGCATACTCGGGATAGCGAAATTGTCGCCTACCCCGTCTCAACACCGCCATTACATGGCATGGATAGCGAACTCGTCGCATATCCGGGATAGCAACCTTGTCGCACATCCCCTCTCGACACCGCCAACTCAAGGCGAGGTAGCGAAATCGTCGCCTACCCGGGATAGCAAACTCGTCGCACATCCCGTGTCGGTACTGCCAACTCGTGGCATGGTAGCGAAATCATCGCCTACCCGGGATAGCAAAATCGTCGCACATCCCGCTCAACACCGCCAGCTCATGGCGTGGTAGCGAAATCGTCGCCTACCCGGGATAGCAAAATCGTCGCACATCCCGTTGTTCACATTCTTCACTTGCCAACCTAAGTCTCATGACCTTAGGTTCAAGTCACTAAGTCTCGCCTATGTTCCATAACACTAGGCTTACTTTCTCGTTATCAACCTAGGTTCCATGACTCTAGGTTCCAACTTCATGTCAAACCTATGTTCAATGACACTAGGTTTCAATCTCACATGTTCCAACCTATGTTCAATAACACTAGGTTTCAATCTCACATGTTCCAACCTATGTTCAATAACACTAGGTTTCAATCTCACATGTTCCAACCTATGTTCAATAACACTAGGTTTCAATCTCACATGTTCCAACCTATGTTCAATAACACTAGGTTTCATCCTCATGTCCAACCTATGTTCAATAACACTAGGTTAACCATATGCAACAAGTATTAATATTTGAATTATACTTGAAATATACCTCATGCAATAGGATCTCATTGTTCATCCTATCATAATTTTTACCTTTGCCAACATGCAAATTCTAGGGTTCACAACACATACCATTTTATCTTTAAATGGATATTTACCCTAGACATGGAAGTGACCTAATCACTTCGGTAAACACAAACCCACCTCGAGAGCTTTCGAATCCTTGTATTCTTCAAACTCCTAAATGTCCAAGCCTTGAGTTCTTGTTCCAACCCAAGCTTCTACAAGAAAACGGTTCGTTACTCGTTACGAACCCTAAATTCAACTCAATATGTGAAATCAAGTGTTCTAACATGATTTCCTAGGCCTCAATTGCAATTCCCGAAGGTCCAAATATTTTTAGAACCTCTCATTGCAAAAGCCCCAAATCTACCTAGGGTTTGCATGCATGCAAGCCAAACCCTAGATTTCATGGCCAATCTTCCATCATTTGTGGTTTAGATTGCTTAGGGTTTCCAAAAACCTCATTTCAAAGGATTAAATTCTAGGTTCAAACCCTAAATCACAAGAACTCATCTCAAAGCCCTAGCTCCCAAGCTTCTTCTTGCACCAAGAAGCTCCAAATCCACCTTAGAAGCTTTTCCCAAGGTCAAATCCTTCACTTCTCCAAGCTTTGGAGAGATCTCTAGAGAGAAAGTGAGGGAGAGGGAGAGGGAATGTGAGGAAGATGAAGAAGGACTGAGGGGAGAGGTCTCAACCCTCAATATATAGCCCCTCCATCGCAAAATTACCAAAACACCCCTCACTGGGCATTCTGCCCCAGCCGGGTCCGGACCTTGCGAGTGGGGTCCGGACCCCGCACTGATAACCGACCAGCGCGCAGGCCGGGTCCGGACCTTGGCATCAGGGTCCGGAACCCGTACGCACCCCAACTTGGAGACCCGCTCGGGTCCGGACCTCAAGTCCCGGGTCCGGAACCCGTACGTTCCCCATCTCGGACATCGGCTCGGGTCCGGACCGTAGCTGCCCGGGTCCGGACCGCAGCTGCCCGCGGACTTCATTGTCCGGACCCCAGCTTCCAGGGTCCGGACCCCGTGAGCAGTTTTGCTCCGGTAGGTCCTTTTTTCACAATTTTTCGATTTTCGGGTTTCCACTCGCACCCATAATGTTCCGAAACCTTCGGAACTCAATTTCACACCAGCCATTACCGGCTCTTTCCGAACTTCCTCAATTTTAGTAAAGTTCGAAGCAACGCACTGAAATTCAAACTGCTACATTCCTCCCCCCTTAAAGAGAGTTTCGGCCGCGAAACTAAATCATACCTCAGCTGGACTCAGCGAAGAGGTAAGGAAACCGCTCCTTCATCGAGCTTTCCAATTCCCACGTGGCCTCACGTTCACCGTGATTCGTCCATTGTACCTTTACATAAGGAATTTCACGGTTCCTCAAACTTTTCACCTCGCGATCCATGATACACAAGGAAAATTCCTCATAAGTCATATCCTCATGAAGCTCCATAGGCACATACTCGAGGACGTGCGCCAGATCATACACGTACTTGCGGAGCGTCGATACATGGAACACATTGTGTATCCCCGCAAGTTTTGGTGGCAAAACTAGCCGGTACGCCACGGATCCCATATGCTCCAAGACCTCATAAGGTCCAATGTAACGGGGACTCAACTTACCCCGAACACCAAATCGATTCACCCCTCTCATGGGTGATACTTTCAAGAAGACGCGGTCTCCTACCGCGAATTCCAAATCTCGTCGACGTCGATCCGCATAACTCTTTTGTCGAGATTGCGCCGTCGATAAGCGTTCGCGTGCCAAGCGGACCTTTTCCTCCGCTTCACGCAACACATCCGGTCCTAAGACCCTTTTCTCGCCGACTTCACTCCAATGAATAGGAGAGCGGCATTTCCTTCCATACAAGGCCTCGGGAGGTGGTTGGAGTTGATAAAATATTACGACTTAACCATCTTGTACCACCCCGGTAGAGCCAATGTGGTGGCCGATGCGCTCAGTAGAAAATCCGTGGAGAACTTCGCAATTGAAATGACGGGACAAATGCCGCTAATCAAGGAAATGGGCCGATTTGATTTGGAGATCGTGGCCCCGGGCGTTCCCGCTAGACTTATGAATCTCGAGATTTGGCCGACCTTGTTGGAGCAAATAAAAGAAAGGCAATCCGGTGATCCGGAACTCCAAAAAGTGCGGAGTGCTATCGAGAGCGGGCGCGCCGGTGATTTTCATGTAGACTCGAAGGGCGCAATTCGATTCCGAAATCGATTGTGCGTGCCAAAAGTCGAGGACATTCGTGGGGAGATCTTGAAAGAAGCTCACGCTTCTCCCTATGCGATTCACCCGGGCGACACCAAAATGTACAAAGACCTCAAACTACATTATTGGTGGCCGGGGATGAAACTTGATGTGGGACGCTTTGTGGCACAATGCTTAGTGTGCCAACAAGTGAAGGCCGAGCGTCGCTTTCCGGCAGGAAAATTGCAAGGATTGCCCATTCCAGTTTGGAAGTGAGAAAATATCGCGATGGATTTTGTTGTGGGCTTACCTCGATCATTAGGTGGCCACGACGCGATTTGGGTGGTGGTGGATCGTTTGTCAAAGTCGGCACACTTTTTACCAATCCACACCACTTGGTCGGGGGACAAGTTAGCGCAAGTCTACCTGGACGAGATTGTGCGGTTACACGGGGTCCCGACCTCGATAGTTTCAGATCGAGATCCCCGTTTCACATCGCATTTTTGGAAAAGCTTGCAAGAAGCTTTGGGTACACGGCTCGATTTCAGTTCAGCATTTCATCCTCAAACTGACGGTCAATCGGAAAGGACAATTCAGATTTTGGAGGATATGCTACGAGTGTGTGTGTTGGACTTCAAGGGTGCATGGCCTACTAATTTGCCAATGGTTGAGTTCGCTTATAATAATAGCTATCAATCTAGTACTTTAAACTTTTGTGATCCGTGTAAACCTCACAGTGCTCCCCGTACAAGTAGTGTCTCCACAACTTGAGTGCGAAAACCACCGCCGCAAGCTCTAAGTCGTGGGTGGGGTAATTCTGCTCATAGTTCTTCAGCTGTCGAGAGGCATATGCTATTACTTGTCCTCTTTGCATAAGCACACACCCAAGACCACGCCGTGATGCATCACTATACACCACAAAGCCCTCCTCTGCAATCGGCAAGGCGAGAACCGGAGCCGAAGTCAACCTTTCCTTTAGCTCCTTAAAGCTTTGGTCGCATTCCTCGCTCCAAACATATTTGGCTCCCTTGCGGGTAAGACGCGTTAGTGGACCGGAGATTTTTGAAAATCCCTCCACGAACCGCCGGTAGTACCCCGCAAGACCCAAAAAGCTTCGTATCTCCGTGACATTGGTCGGGCGAGGCCAATCCTTGATTGCCTCTACTTTCATAGGGTCCACAGATACTCCTCCTGCGAAAATTACGTGACCCAAGAAAGCGACCTCACGGATCCAAAATTCACACTTTTTCAATTTGGCGAATAACTTGTTCTCTCGAAGAACTTGAAGCACAATCCTTAGGTGCTCTTTATGTTCCTCTTCACTCCGAGAGTAGACAAGAATATCATCTATGAACACAACCACAAACTGGTCTAATAGTGGTTTGAACACACGGTTCATTAAATCCATGAACGCTGCCGGGGCATTAGTAAGCCCGAAAGGCATAACCGTGAATTCATAGTGTCCATACCGCGTCCTAAATGCGGTCTTATGCACATCCTCCGGTTTAATCTTCAATTGGTGATAACCGGATTGCAAATCAATCTTTGAATACACCCGAGACCCTTGCAACTGATCGAACAAGTCATCAATTCGGGGTAACGGGTACTTATTCTTGACGGTCACTTTATTCAACTCGCGGTAATCTACACATAACCGCAGCGAACCGTCCTTTTTCCGCACAAATAGAATAGGGGCTCCCCAAGGCGACACACTTGGCTTTACGAAACCCTTGTCCATTAAATCTTGCAATTGTGCTTTCAATTTTTTCAGTTCCGCGGGTGCCATCCTGTACGGGGCCTTAGAGATCGGCGCCGTACCCGGGAGCAATTCAATCACAAATTCTATTTCCCGGTCCGGTGGCATTCCGGGCAACTCCGTCGGAAACACATCCGGGAACTCTTGGACTATAGGAATGTCCTCAAGTCCCAACACTTCCTTTCGGTCATCCACTACCGTCGCCAAGTAGGCAATGCATCCTCTAGCAATAAGCTTCCTTGCTTGCGACGTGGACACCATCAACGCAAAGAGCGAACTCTTACACCCACGGTACACAAATTTCTTGTGCCTGGGTTCTCTAAACTTCACTATCCGGCTCTTACAATCGATAGTAGCATGATACCTCGAGAGCCAATCCATTCCTAGGATCAAATCATATTCATTCATTCGATTTAATACCAGCAAATCAGCTGGCATGATCCAGTTTCCAACCCTCACGGGGCAATCTACACACGCGTGATGTACGCAAAAGGTGTGTTCAGGTACTTGCACCGTTCTTGCGTGCGTGGCATCTACAATTTCTATTCCATGTGCAGTAGCAAATGATCGAGCAATGAATGAATGCGATGCACCAGTATCAAACAAAGCTCTACATCGAATGCTTTTAATTAACACAATACCTGCCACGACGTCATCCTGGGCAGAAGGTTCCTCCACCTGAGAGGCGAATACCCGTCCACTGGGTGCTGGTCGCTAGCCCTCCACTGGTCTTGGCGGCTGGGTACGGCCCGCCGACATCGTCGCGGGTGGGATGCCCGCAAGCTGTCTCGGTGGTGCAAATGCCGATGCCGACGACGGTGCTCGGCCATCATCCATCGGGCAGTTGTACCGCATATGCCCTTGCTGTCCGCACTTGTAGCACCGGCCCTCACGATAGTCACATTGCTGAGGGTGGTGGGGGCCACTACAAATCGGGCACTGGGTCGCGGATCGATTCCGTCGGGACCCACGGGACTGATTCTGCGACTGCGAGTGCTTCGGGGGTCGCTTTGAGCTAGACTGCCCACCCGAGCCACCCGCCGGTCGCTTCTTTCCTTTCTCTTTCTCCTTCTCCTTTTCCCAAGATTCGCGCTCCTCGCGCGCACATGCATTCCCGTGCTCCACCCAAAGAGCACGGTCCAAGACCTCCGCAAAGGTCTTAAGCTTAAGGGCGTGAACCGCCCGAAATATCTCCGGTCGAAGTCCGCGCACGAAACAATCGACCTTGTCCATTTCCCCGCGAACAACGTGCGGTACACAATTTATAATGTACGAGAACTCCCTCTCGTACTCGCGCACGGTACGGTTCCCTTGTTTCAACTTGCGGAACCTTTCTTGAAGCTTCCTTTTCTCGCTATCGGGGAAATAGGTGGCGAACACCATACCCCGAAACTCTTCCCACGACGGTGGCGGAAGGCTAGAGAGTCTATCCCGTCGGACTCCCTTCCACCACACCTTCGCAGATCGCTCTAAACAATGAGCGGCGAGATGCACTTTGTCCCTCTCCAAGGTATATAGATCCTCGAAGAGTGTTTCCATGGCATCGATCCATGTCTCTACATCCCATGGATCCACGTTCTCCCCGTTGAAGATAGGCGGGTTGAACTTCTTGAACCTCATGAGAGCCGCAAGTGCGCGCTCTCGCTCCGCATCCTCCATCTCGGAGTCGGGCATAGGAGTACCCGACCCACCGGCTACAATCGGTGATGCCGGTGGCGCCACAGCCGGCGCCGGTGTCACCTCCTCGGCCGGTGCCGAAGCAGAGGCCGGAGGTACTCCCGTTCTCTCCTCCCAAACCGCAGCCGCTTGCTCGCATCTTGGAGCTTTTTAATCTGCTCCTCCAGTCGTTGCATGGCTTCGGCCTGTCGCCGAACCACGCCCATTAACTAGGTCAACTCATTACGAAGACCCGAGTTCTCGCCCTCCCCGAGTTGTTCGGGAGCCGCGCTCGCCCTCCCGAGCCCAGCCCTCAAAGGAGGCCGTCCACGTACCATTATCTCCTCAAAACACAACGACTTTGGTCATTTCATGACATTCATTTGCAACATTACATTTCACGAAAATAAACGTGAACCCAATCTAGGCGAAAGTCACACAAGGGTCCTTATTCTCCTCACTTGGTTTCATGTTGTCGGCCGCCAACATGAACACTCTTGGTGAAGAATAAGACACACCTCGAATCTACCTCTATTTCCAACTAGAGGCATAAGGACGTAACCCAATCACTTATCTTTCGCCATATCAAAGATCTTGTCACTCACGAGCCTACACTCCTAGGGTCATTTCCATCCTAGGGTTTCTTAGGTCAACCTAGACCGTTTCTACGCTCTGATACCACCTCAGTCTGTCACGCCCCGCCGGGCCTTAAACACCAACTAGGTGGAAGGGATAACCGCACGGGCGCATGCACCAGACCCGTCGAACGGATAGAGTCCTTTCTATCCGCCCAAGGCGTCACAACACAAGCTTATCCACAATGTTCCAACTAGGAACGGAGTACAAGAGTTGCACAAGGGAAGCATCAACATAAAGAAGTTCTACTTCTATTACATCACATGGCACAATATACATGTCCAAATTTCTTTTTCTTTTCATTCCATATATCATGTTCCAAAACTATGGAATATACAACATTCATACAAGAATAAAAATCTCCTATGCTGTCATAGTCCAAAAATAGGGGTACAACTCTATGTATCACCAAAATAGAAGGGCCGCTATCTAAAGAGTCAAACCCTTGCCTCGCTCCACCGCCTCACTCACGGAAGGACCTGAAAAATGTGGGGTGAGAACTATAACCATAGTTCCCAGTGGGTAAGGCCACCCAAGAGAGAAGCTCGACCCACCAAGTCCAAAGAAACACCATATGCATAAGTTAGATCACATATAACTATGCAACAATTATTTACATGCTTGTAAATAAACATAAAGGATGCAACCAAATGAAATATAATTTATCATTCTCTCCTAGGTTCATCCTATGTCTCACAATGACTAAGTTCTTTTACTTGTCATCTACTTATGGTTTCGGAATCGCCGTCTCACCATAATTGTTCCAACATTCGAGGAGTGAACTCGTCACCTCCTAGTTCGAGTAGCGAACTCGTCGCATACTCGGGATAGCGAAATCGTCGCCTACCCCGTCTCAACACCGCCATTACATGGCATGGATAGCGAACTCGTCGCATATCCGGGATAGCAACCTTGTCGCACATCCCCTCTCGACACCGCCAACTCAAGGCGAGGTAGCGAAATCGTCGCCTACCCGGGATAGCAAACTCGTCGCACATCCCGTGTCGGTACTGCCAACTCGTGGCATGGTAGCGAAATCGTCGCCTACCCGGGATAGCAAAATCGTCGCACATCCCGCTCAACACCGCCAGCTCATGGCGTGGTAGCGAAATCGTCGCCTACCCGGGATAGCAAAATCGTCGCACATCCCGTTGTTCACATTCTTCACTTGCCAACCTAAGTCTCATGACCTTAGGTTCAAGTCACTAAGTCTCGCCTATGTTCCATAATACTAGGCTTACTTTCTCGTTATCAACCTAGGTTCCATGACTGTAGGTTCCAACTTCATGTCAAACCTATGTTCAATGACACTAGGTTTCAATCTCACATGTTCCAACCTATGTTCAATAACACTAGGTTTTAATCTCACATGTTCCAACCTATGTTCAATAACACTAGGTTTCAATCTCACATGTTCCAACCTATGTTCAATAACACTAGGTTTCAATCTCACATGTTCCAACCTATGTTCAATAACACTAGGTTTCATCCTCATGTCCAACCTATGTTCAATAACACTAGGTTAACCATATGCAACAAGTATTAATATTTGAATTATACTTGAAATATACCTCATGCAATAGGATCTCATTGTTCATCCTATCATGATTTTTACCTTTGCCAACATGCAAATTCTAGGATTCACAACACATACCATTTTATCTTTAAATGGATATTTACCCTAGACATGGAAGTGACCTAATCACTTCGGTAAACACAAACCCACCTCGAGAGCTTTCGAATCCTTATATTCTTCAAGCTCCTAAATGTCCAAGCCTTGAGTTCTTGTTCCAACCCAAGCTTCTACAAGAAAA
The DNA here is from genome assembly GCA_016920855.1 of Puya raimondii. NCBI lineage: Eukaryota > Viridiplantae > Streptophyta > Magnoliopsida > Poales > Bromeliaceae > Puya > Puya raimondii. Next base: position 144,235,827 of record JABWPP010000050.1, read on the forward strand.
CGGTTCGTTACTCATTACGAACCCTAAATTCAACTCAATATGTGAAATCAAGTGTTCTAACATGATTTCCTAGGCCTCAATTGCAATTCCCGAAGGTCCAAATATTTTTAGAACCTCTCATTGCAAAAGCCCCAAATCTACCTAGGGTTTGCATGCATGCAAGCCAAACCCTAGATTTCATGGCCAATCTTCCATCATTTGTGGTTTAGATTGCTTAGGGTTTCCAAAAACCTCATTTCAAAGGATTAAATCCTAGGTTCAAACCCTAAATCACAAGAACTCATCTCAAAGCCCTAGCTCCCAACCTTCTTCTTGCACCCAGAAGCTCCAAATCCACCTTAGAAGCTTTTCCCAAGGTCAAATCATTCACTTCTCCAAGCTTTGGAGAGATCTCTAGAGAGAGAAAGTGAGGGAGAGGGAGAGGGAATGTGAGGAAGATGAAGAAGGACTGAGGGGAGAGGTCTCAACCCTCAATATATAGCCCCTCCATCGCAAAATTACCAAAACACCCCTCACTGGGCATTCTGCCCCAGCCGGGTCCGGACCCCACGCACTGATAACCGACCAGCGCGCAGGCCGGGTCCGGACCTTGGCATCAGGGTCCGGAACCCGTACGCACCCCAACTTGGAGACCCGCTCGGGTCCGGACCTCAAGTCCCGGGTCCGGAACCCGTACGTTCCCCATCTCGGACATCGGCTCGGGTCCGGACCGCAGCTGCCCGCGGACTTCATTGTCCGGACCCCAGCTTCCAGGGTCCGGACCCCGTGAGCAGTTTTGCTCCGGTAGGTCCTTTTTTCACAATTTTTCGATTTCCGGGTTTCCACTCGCACCCATAATGTTCCGAAACCTTCGGAACTCAATTCCACACCAGCCATTACCGGCTCTTTCCGAACTTCCTCAATTTTAGTAAAGTTAGAAGCAACGCACCGAAATTCAAAGTGCTACATATATATATATATATATATATATATATATATATATATATATATATATATATATATATATATATATATATATATATATATATATATATAAGCATTTGGTGCTTGTAAGTTTTTCGCCGTTATATCTACCCCTTTGACCATTTCCACCCGTTAAATCATACTATTCGACCAACCACCCACTCAACCCTAGGGGATCACTTTCATCCTAACCAAATATCACTTAATCCAAGGGTCAAAAACCTAGCACCAATGACATGGTACTTTTAAAAGCATAGGAGCTCAATTCTATATATATACATATAGAGCTAAGCTCCTACGCTTTCGAAAGCACGGAGGCCTCCGTACTTGTAAGTTGTTTTCGATGATGGGACATACGATTCGACGATCAGCTCTACTAGGCATGATCTATGCTATTTGAACTATTTAAAAATCAAATTTCATAATTTTTTTATTTCGTTTGCCTAGTGAACGACTAGCTTCAAAATGAACGGCTGAAAATAAAAATTTCATAAAAAATAATGATAAATTAAAGACTCAAATTCTAAATCGGTTCTCAAAGTCCTAGCAACCTCCGAACAAATTAAATGGCATGGTTGGTTGGTAACAAACTTGCTATTCTGAATATAAAGTATACGATATTTTCAGAAGAGTATAAACCAATGAAATGAACAAACTCTTACAGTATATTTGGCTTAGCTACTACTTTATTTTTCCAATTTCAATTACTTCTAAGAGTAACTTTTCATATATAGGCTTAAAATGTATTGTCGTAACAGGAACTGTGCTGCACCATAGAAAGAAGTAGAAATGTGATTGTGAGTCAAAAAGAAAGAAAACAATGAAATTTTAATTTGAAGATTCTAATTCTACTATGCGAAGATGCTGTTAGGGGAAAACTATTATATGATGCATCATTTGTCCAACAGAATTTCATTAAAAATAACAATACACTACAACATGGCCCAATAGACTCTTAGAAGTCCGAAGAAAATGTGACAGCAAATCCTTTGGATCTTCACTCCTTCTAGTACTGTATAATATTGATGGCGTCTTCAGTATCACATCTGGTAATTCACTAAAGGTCTCGTCACAGGTATACAACATTCAAAGGGTGATGTTCAAAACACTTTCACATTTTTGTTAATATTTAAAGCATTAAAATAGTAGCTTAAGCCTTCAACAACTTCGTTTTTTATTTATTTTTTTAAGAAACTGTCTCTTTTTTCGTTTTTGGGATAACATACAACAGAACTGGTATTGTTATGGCAAGATGAAAGCTGAACAGGCAGCAGCGGAAGAGGCGCTAGCCAGGGGAATTCAGTTGCTGGTGGTGGTACCTACAGTTACATTGGGTCCGATGTTGCAGTCGACACTAAATGCGAGTGTATATTCGGTGCTTCGTTACATAACTGGAGAGAGGAAATTGCACCCTAATGCAGTGGCAGCATACACTGATGTTAGGGATGTTTCTCTAGCTCACATTCTGCTCTATGAAAATCCAAATGCGTCGGGACGTTACTTGTGCATCGAGAGTGTTCTCCACCGCTCCGACTTTATCAAACTGCTAGCCGAAATTCTACCTGAGTTTCAGATCATGGCGAGGTATGAATGAATGGCGATTCAAACTTTTCAGTAATTAAGTTTAGCCCGAAACCGGTTAGATTTGTCGAAGATTGATTGACCTTATTGTTTGAACTATGAAACCAAAGAAAAAACTTATTTGATCATAGATGAACTCAGGTATTTGAATATTATAACTTACCTATTTCAATTTACATGTATTAGTGAGTGATTAAAGTAGAGAGAAACACAAGGTGTCATCGAGCTTTCATCATAAGGACAATTGCCTTAAGTATTACGCTGCCAAGTTCGTCAAATACTCTTTTGTTGCATGAGTAAATCATCGAACCATTAGTTAACTGATATGATGCCATCTAAAGTACTCTGATTCCAAGATTTCGGAAATAATTTTTAATTTACGAAAAGTCTTGACAGTGAATAGCTTTGAACAGATGAGGCAAAATCGATCTCAAAATATTTTCTTTTATTTAGTACCTCTATATTAGTAACATTTCTGTTGTTATCTATATTAAATATCTTTTGCGCAAATAAGAAGAAATCTTATAATTTTAATAAAACCTCCGTCATTTATCTCTCCCGATTCCCTTTACAGTAATTAAATACTACTTTTCTTATGATAAGAACTTTAGATAAGATAAGTACTACTTAATTACGATCACATTCACTTTGGTTGGTTGACCAGGCCAAGTGACTAGTAAAATTAAGTCTAATTTCATATTTGTTATATATATACTAGAGTCTTTTATGCATGGTGGATGGTTTTGCACCACCTCTCACCAAGTTGATGTTACTTGTCTAAACGCTTCAATGATTTGGGTTAGAGCAATATGAAACAATTAAACTCTTAATAAATTTTAGATGATGATAATTTATATCAAATCAATTTTTATATACCAGTGTAGTGCCCGCGCTTCGCTGCGGGTAGATAGTATTTCAGTCTATTTAAAAATTTTAAGATTAAAAAAATTATAACCAAAGAGAAAAAAAAAACTCTATAAATTAGCCTTGTATATATTATACAAAATAATAAATTAGCCTTGTGTAGCTGTAGCTCAAGGGGAGATGATGAATCTTTGTTTGTGCTTGGTGTATACTAATGCTACATACACCGAACAGTATGTTATATGATTAATAAATTATCTGATAATTAGTAATATAAAATAAAATATGTAATATCGATTATGTAAATAATTTATTGTACAACATAATTTATTTTGATATACATTTTAGAGTCGGTTTACGTTACATCTAATGCGTCCAAAATTCTTATTGGACAATTGATAAGTTCCAATTGGTTAAAATTTATTTTTAATATATATGAGTCAGTTTACGGTGCACCGGGTGTGTCCAAAATTTTTATTGAACAATTGGCAAGCTCCAATTGGTTCTTAGCTTACATGGCAACGTGGCTCAATGTGGAGCCATCTTTGTTGATTCTTACAATGACAGGAATGTCAAGTATTGTGAGAGAGGAAAAATCTTTATTACACCTAATATCCATTAATGCTCCATACACCGTACAGTATATTAGATAATTAGTAGAATATATGATGATTAGTATTGTAATAAAACATATGATATAATATTTATAATATGAAAAAATTTAAATAAATTATTGTACTACGAAAATTTATCTTTTATACATATTTTAAAATTAGTTTACGGTGCACCGGGTGCGTCCAATATCCCCTTTAGACACATGGCACTCTCTTATGGGCTAGTGCCTTAAAATGAGACGTGGCACCTTGAGGAGCTAGTTTGAAAATGAGACGTGGCACCTTGAGGAGCTAGTTTGTTGATGTGATGTTATTGTCAATCAAATAGTATATTACTATAGACTATATGTAACATATATCTACAAGTTGGGAGATCTTTCTATTGCATACAATTTTGTCTTGTTGCCTTATCATGCACTATTGTTTCTCAGAGCAGGAAATTAAGTTTGAATCCTAGCAATCTCGTAGTTTTATTAAATTTTCTTCGGTTTTACTTTCACACCTTTGGCTTATAAAATAAGTCACGAGCTATATAGTCCAAATGCGTGAAGTGTTGAATGTAAAAAATAGTTATGAGCTTGTCCAGACATTCGTTGGTAGCTTAAGTTTTTACAGCATTGGCCATTTCACAGTTCTCCAACAATTAAAGAAGAATTGAAAATAAGTTTGCGTATTTGTTGTTGGCATTAATTTTTTTTTTCTTTTTCATTGTTTTCAGGTGTGAGGATGTCATTAATCCGAAGGTTAAGCCTTATAGATTCTCAAATAAAAAGCTTAAGGACATAGGGCTGGAATTCACTCCTTTAAGGAAATGCTTGCAAGACATGGCAAGGAGTTTGAACGAGAAGGGTTATTTCAACCTTCCAAAAGAAATTTAGTTGAAATCCCTCATTCCTTCTGCATTATAAATTTTAAATAATTAGCATTACTATGCACGCAGCAAATCTCACTACTTGAGTGTTATTTCTGCACTCCTATACATAAAAGTATGTAAAATCTATGAAATGCACTTTCAATACATTAGTTTGCTTGAGTACTAATGGTTGTACTTCTCTTACAACTCTTTAAGCATTTGGAATAAGAAAAACAGCATTATTGTAAGTGAAGTAAAAGATGTTATACAATTTGAGTGAATTAATAAAATCCAGGAGTTCGCTGGAGGATAAAAGTTGGATACATTACGTGCACGAACATATCATTTAACACATCTATTATTATTTACTCATGAAATAGTAAGTAATTGGTAGATAAATAGTATGATTGGATGCCTACAAATATTCAAGTTGATACCCCACTACAACAAATTCATAATTTAGCGGCATTTACACCGCGGCATTTGTTCAAATCACGCTAATTAATACATTTAACAGCATTATCTGATAAACGCCGCTAAATTTAATAATTAGTGGCAGTTTATTACTAATGTCGCAAAATAGAATAAATTAGCAGCGTAAATTAGTGAATGCTGCTGAAGTTACCAGCATTTCATAACAAATGACACTAAATGTAACAAAAGAGCAGCGCTTATTGCTAAATGCTGTCGTTAACCAATATACAATTATTAATTATTAATAAATCCTATTTTATAATTACAATTTAAAATTTTTGAAATTTAAGTTTAGAAATTTAGAATTTGAATTTTAAAAATTTATAATTTATAATTTTAAAAAATAATCTTATAATTTAAAAATAAAAATTTTAAAATTTATATTTTAAATTTTAAATTATAAAATTTTATTTTTAGATTTTAGATTTTAGATTTTTAAATTTTTAATTTTATCTTAAATTTAAATTTTAAATTTTAAAATATTAAAATATGTAACTTTATCTTAAATTTTAAATTTTAAATTTATAATTGCGAATTTCAAAACTTAAATTCTGATATTTGAAAATTAAAAATTTAAATTTAATATCTAAGTTTAGAATTTTAAATTTTAAATTTTAAATTTAATATCTAAATTTAGAATTTAAAAATTAAAAATTTAAAAATTTAAAAATTTAAAAATTTAAAAATTTAAAAGTTTAAAAATTTAAAAATTTAAAAATTTAAATATTTAAATATTTAAAATTGAAAGTTTAAAATGTAAAAAACTCAAAAAATATATAACTTACTGTTCCTAGCTCAAGTGGTATTGTATGATATCTTTCTCTCAAAATAAAATCAAATATAAATATAAATTAATATTTTATAAATCTAAAATAAAATTATATTTTTAATTTTGAGTTTCCAAAATTAGTTATTTTTATTAGCGGCATTTTATTCATCTGCCACTAATTAACAATATAAAATTAGCATTTAACAGCCCTTTTAGCGGCATGTTTCTAATGACACTAATTGATTCAAAGTAGCAGCATTTATTATATATACCGCTAATACTTTTAGCGACATTGGCATAGGCAGCATTTAGTGTCATATGCTACTAAAAGTTTTAGCAGCATTTATCGATCATTTAGCGGCATAAATAAACGCCGCTAATGATTAAATTTCTAGTAGTGCCCATCCAAACTGGTAATTTACCACGACGAATTTGAATGTAAGTTCTTTGTATTTGGTTTAATGGATTTTTTTTTCAACTTTTACGATTCTAGCAAATTGGACTTGGACTTTTAACTGTCATTGGAAAATTGGGTCAAGCTATGACCAAGAACCAGCGAGGTTGATCGCTGATTCAAGACCAATCTTGGCAGATAGGATGGTCGACTGTCAGGGGTATCCTGGTCGACTGTTTAGGTTGATGGAGCTGCTTCCACCTATCCAGCTTTCTTCCCATACAAGCCACCCTCTCCACCTGCCTACTCTTCCTCCATCTTTCCTCATTTTTTTCCCCTCCCCACCACCCCTTCTCACTCTTCTTCTTCCTGCTTTTCCCTCTACCTCTTTTCTCTCTCTTCTTATTTCCTCTAAGATCTATATCATCCCTATGACTAGTTACTATTACCGCAGGTGGTCTATCAACTCAAGGGTTGCTGCAATACATATCACTAGAACAAATTACGGAGCAGCACTCGAGGGGCGCAACCCCATCGAGTATAGTAGTGCGTGTAAATGTCAAGTTCAATATGGCTCATGCAGGCTATAGTCAAATAGGACGATCAAACAAATCACTAAGAACTATTCAGGTGCCCTCAGGCACAATCAAATACCATCTTTCACAACCTACCTGTCCATGGCATTTTTCCTTACTTTTTGTATATACAATTTTATATCAACTGTCTTGATGTATAATGGTCTAAATAAAACAATAAGAATAATAACCAACTACCAATTAATAATCCACATGCTGGTAGGAGCCCAAATAACTATGCATAAAGACTAGCCATGTACTGCTACTACCATCACAAGGACATCAAAACTCAACTGGTTAAAAATACCAAAAAGACATAGAAGTGAGTTTCCCGTGTTTAGCGACATGGAACCCATCTGTAAATGCTAGTCTAAAGTGGCGAGAATCGATGCTCAAAGATCACCTTCTCACTGTCCCAAGAGAATCCTCAAGAAAACTTCTGCTAAAAGCCAACGTTCAACTAATCTCCAAAAATACAACTAAAAATCCCAACACTCAGATACAAACATCTGTCACCTACCTCAAGTATCCAGTGGAAGAGAGAAGCCAGCTCCCAACTCTATCTCCCCAACGAAATGTGTGTCCAAGGTCCACAGCACACCTCCTGGCTGGAGCAGTGAAGAAGAAAAATTGTCCCTAGCTTACTTCAACTAGGAGCTCCTTTACGTTGATGGTAACAGGAGGAAGAAGGAGAAGAGAAGTGTGGTCGGTGGATCTAAGTGAGAAAAGAACTCAATGGAACACCCTCTGGTCAATATATAGGCGATGTAATAATTACAGATATGCCCTCAGAATCCCAAACAATGCAATATCAGCCAAAAAGTTACCTTTCGAGTGGTCGGAACTAACGTCGGTCATCCGAATCCAATCAATCGGGCGCCCCCCAATTCAATGGCACCCTTGAAACCATCGTAACTACACCCACTTCACACTTTCGGGTGCCCAGATAGAAACCCGAAATCGTCGTACGTAACTCCATCCAGTGACATTCGAGCGCCCAGACCGCTGTGGCAGACTCCCCCTATGAGTCACTGTCATGCGTCACCGCTACAATCAAAGCACTCACCGACCCTCCCCTAGGCTACTATAGTGATTTCGAGTGTCCGAAACATAACCACTCATTTTCGGATCCAGTTAGGATGCAATTTTGTGTCACGCCCCGGGCTAGTTCTAGATGCGGAAAAACGTGCCAATTTTTTTTTTGAAAGCCTAGCCCGCGCCACGTACAGACCCGCCACAAATACAGGGTCCACTGTACACACGGACAGAGCCTCCCCTGTATTTGCACGGCGTCCACAACATACAACAGGATCTCAACCACCATTCATTCATCACTACAGCATAACAACACAACGAGAGATTCATACAGCTAACAGTCCTTAAACCTGTATGAATCTAAGCAAATCCTTAGGCGAAGGATGATGCAATGCACAAACAACAGTCATTCTAGAAATCTGCTTCTTACCCAGAAGCTTTCTTTGAAACCCTAATTTCAATCATCCGAGAATCATTAAAAAAACTGTTCTCCACACGAGAACTCTCTTTGAAATCACAAAAGCCGAACGATCACAAATCCATTTGAAAACTGTTTCCTACACGAAAACCTTTATTTGAAAACGCTACCACGAGGGGTAGAAAACCAAAACATGCGATAACTGAAACGATCTAGAAACATGTATACATCCAACTAGCCCAAGCATGCAATCATCACATAATGATAAAGAATGAATCCACAACACATAAGCATGCTAGAATAGATCCAAAAGAAGGGCAACTGAACCACAAATCACATCTAACAGATAAGGGTAGGGTGATAACCAAATCTGGGGAAGTAGCCTCACGAGTCGGAACCTCTAGAGCTACTATCTAGGCGTGCCTCGCAGCGTCCCGACACTCACCACCCTGCTCAGGGTGGGGGGTGAGAACATGTAAACATGTCTCCCCTCCCAGTGGGTACCGCAAGCCGACGAAGGCGAGGTGTACACAACGGCACGAGGGTCAACAAAAAGCTAGATAAGGTATACAGTAGCACAAGTAAGTATGAGGCTGACATACAACTGAAACAACTATGCTACTGTAAGCAACTGGTATATGCATCAAAGGAGATAACCACAAAGTAAACCCAATCTGTAACCACCGGGATGCACCCCGGGCACTGTCACAACCTGCTCAACCAACTGGCACAAACCTTCTGCACGCAACGCAGTAAGGCTCACGGGTCGGGACCGCTCTCCACAACCCTTTTCCGGAAAAGAAGCTCAAACGGTGGATCAGACCGTAGGCATACGTGAGGTGCTAGGGAGCTGTGACGATCGATGCGTATGCTCAATCCACAGAACGGCAACAAGCCGAGAAGCAACCAATAAACCTCAACTAGGATCGCTCGGAACAACAGGCGATCACCACCGACCAACTGGGTCGTCTCAAGAACCATGCAAACCACAACTACTCTACTATCCAAACACGCATATAAGTAGAGTCAACGGGAGTCAAGTGAACTAATAACTGAAATGCAAAAGAAGGGATAGAAAGGTATCACCGTAGTCCACTGAACCGACTCCGGATCGAAGTACCCACCTGTCGAAAGATCAAGTCTAACACCGACGGCTCTCGGGAACCACGACAGGACCTACGAAAGACTCACAGGGTCAAGGTCCACCAAATTGACGCTAAACACAAAGCTCACACACATCCCGGAACCGACGGATCACCCGGGAAACCCACCGGGACGATCCCGAACCACACTAAGCTCTACAGGGGTACCAAACAGCCAACAAAGTCCCTCGCTGTCCCTGAACACACCAAACCAAGTGACGGGACAGCGAGCACAAGCTCGGGGTGCCACGAACACCAAACGCACCCGAAAAAGGCTTCCCGGGTTCCCGAAAATGCCGAATTGGCACCGGAACCCCACATCACTCATCCGCTGTCCTCGAAACTTCGGGACAGTGATGAGGGACAGCCAACGAGGCTATACGACGAAGCCAAGTCGCTCGCGAAAACAGCGAGTGAGTCGCACGATTAGAAACACACGTTTCGCCGATTAATTCATCGAAAAATGCGTCGGAAACGAATCCGAAACTCCACGAAAGGCGAAGGGGTTGGACAACCAGTCCACAGGGCCCTAAGAACCAAGCCCTTGCTGCCCACAGCGTCGCAACACTGCCACAAAAGCCAAAGTCCACTAACAAGCAACTTATACAAACATACGAGCAATAAACGAAGCCGCTAGAGCAAACCGTACGTCCGCACGACCTTCCGCAATCACCAGCGGATAGGTAACGACGTCACGGAAACCGTGCTCACAGTCCCACTGCGACAGGACTAGTCGCAAGCCGGGAAATCCCATAAAAACAGTGAGCACAAGCACAAAAGCAAGCATAACTAAGGCCGATCGAGCAAACCGTACATCCGCACGACCTTCCGCAAACACCAGCGGATAGGCAACGACGTAACGGAGGCCATGCTCACAGCCTCACTGTGACAGAAACAGTCGCAGGCCGGGAAAAAGCATAAAAACAGCGCAAACGTAAGGTGAAATGGCTCGACAAAGGCCAAACACCCAAACGGCTCAACCAAACAGAGAACTAAGGTGAGCATGATGATCAGTGCATCGCCGCAATCATCGTGCTCACCTTTCCGAGCTTCGGGAGGCAATAGGGAGCCCAAAAACAAGCTTGCGGCCAAAAACAACACAAAAGAGACCCCGGCCGGAGCAACAAGCTCCGGCCGGCTGCCGGCCGGCATGCAAGGCCAGCGGCGGCCAGCATCGGCAGAGGAGGTGGCAAGGAAGAGGGGGCTCACCTCAGCCGGCGGCGGGAAGCGGAGGCGGCGGCGCGGGGAGCAAGGCTGCTCTCGGGTTGGCTAGGGCTCGGCGGCGCGGCAACGGACGGCGGCGGCGGCCGGCGGCGACACGAGCACCGGCAAGAGGGGGTCGCCGGACGTCGTCCTGCCGGTGACCTCGACAACAAAGACGGCGGGTGGCGGCGGCGGAGCAGGCTCGGCCGCAGCTGCCCTAGTTACCCAAACCGAGCTTGCGGCGGCTCCGGCGGTTCTCCGGCGGCACGGCGACGGCCGGGAAGGAAGGGTCCGGCGGCGGCGGCGCTCCTGACGCCGGCGGGAGGTCGCGCTGCTGCGGCGGGAGGGGCGGCGGCGGCTCTCCGGCGGCACGGCGACGGCCGGGGAGGCAGGGGGCGGCGCCGGAGGTCACGAGGTTGGGGATACTCACCCTCCAAGGCTGCGGGAGGCGGCGGCGGCTTGGGCTCACCAAGCTCGGCCAGCTGCTGCCCCAGCAGTGGCCGCAACAGCTCCGGCTGCCCACGGCGGCGGCTCCCGGCGGCGGCGCGCCACTCCGGCGGTCGTGCCACCTCAGGGGAAGCCCATGCATGGGTTTCCCCTGGGTGCACACCGCAGGGAAGAAGAAGAGGAAGAAGAAGGGGAAGAAGAAAAAGAGAAAAGGGAGAGAGAGAGATGGCCGGGGGGTAGCTCCGGCAAAGGGGTGGCCGGTGGCGGTCGGCCGAGCTCAGGGAGGAGGCCAAGGGGCTGGGGGAACTGAGGCTCACCTCTGGGAGCTGAGGGGGGGAGAGGAAGAGAGAGGGAGAGATAGGGAGTGAGAGAGAGTGGGAGGGAGTGGTTCAACCACTCTCAACCACTCCCAACTACCCTCACTTTTGCACAAAGGCCCCTCAAAACCCCCAAATTCACCCCTGGGTCCCCCACAGCAGATACTAAAGTCCAAGACACCCCTCCACATTCAAACTCACGCGAAACGGTGCGAAAAGCGGGGTCCAGATCGCGAAACAATAAACATGACATTCGACCTCTCGGCGAAGAAGATGGAAAATTTCACAATTCGTCCGTCGCATGTAGACACGGACCATGCCATCGCGTTCAGCACTGCCGAGACATCGAGTCTACCATTTTGGATTGTCAGATTCGGGCTCCGGATCGCGCCGTTAAGCCGTTCTCTCTCCGCGACAAAACTCCAAAAGCAATAAAACACCAATAAACAACTTATATACATATATATACATATATACATGTATATATATACGTGTACAGATCGAAAATACAGAATCAGGGGAGAGGAACACAGAGAATTTCAAATTTCCAAAATTCGAATTCTCACATTTTGCGTCCGATTCTAGGGTTCGAAGTAACATCAGTGTAATACACCACTTTCTGGCACCCTAAACCATCTTTAGGGCGTCCGAAAGATCTTGAAACTTCAGTTTCAACTAAATTTTCGATCATGAGTCCTTTTTCGCATCTATTTCATGCCACAATGACTCCAACTCGGCCAAGCACTCTACAAATATGCTAACCAACTAACCATACTGCAACCTTGCCCAATTTGCCAAGCTCCAGTACACTACATCCTCCCCTCACGAAAAGTTTTGTCCTCAAAACTTAAACACATATCTCACGCTGCATCCTCGCTGCTACAGTCAAATCATCACCAACCCATGTCCATCTTGCTACAGTACTTCTTGGCGTCCGGTTCTGGGATCCAAATCAATATCAGTGCCTGCTCGTTGGTTTCCGGCACCCTAATCACCTTTTGGGCGTCCAAATCACCTTAAAACTTCAGTTTTCACAGGAATTTTGTTTCAGAGTCTATTTTTGCACCCATTTTGCACCAAAACAGCTTCCACTTGATCCAACACTCTATAGACATGTTGACTAGACACTCCTACTGCGATCTTGCCCATGTGCCAAGATCCAGTACACTACATTCTCCCACCCTACAGAAAGTTTCATCCTCGAAACTTAAATACATAAATCAAACAGTTGCACTAACTGATAAATCTCCAATACGAAACTCTAAGTCTCGTCACCGAGTATCAGTATAACTCTTCTGTCGGCTTTGGGTAGTCACCAGAGCTGTTGGCAATCTTGACCTTTTGTTCTGTTTAATATAAATCAACTTTTGTACCATTGGATTATTACTATTTCACCAACTCCTATTAAACCCTAGGCATCCAATAGTCAAAAAGTTGATAGTAAACATTATTCTCATACTATCAATAGTATTCTAACTCCACTATATATGTATGTATATATATACATACTTATATATATATGTGTATACACACACACACACACACACATATATATATGTATTTACATATATATGTATATATATGTTGATACATATATATATATAGAGTCCGGCTATGGTGCTTGTGAAAGTACCAAGCACTTGGTGCTTGTAAGTTTTCTGCCGTTAGATTCACCCCTTTGATCAATTCCACCCATTAGATTATACTATTCAACCAACCACCCACTCAACCCTAGGGGGCCCACATCATCCTAACCGTCCATCTCTTAATCCAAGGGTTAAAAACCTACAAGCACCAATTGCTTGGTGCTTTTAAAAGCATAGGAGCTCAATTCTATATATATATATATATGTATGTATGTATGTATGTATATATATATATATACATATATATACATACATATATACATATATACATATATATACATATATATATATATATATATATATACATATACATACATACATACATATATATATGTATACATATATACATACATACATATATATGTATACATATATACATACATACATATATACATACATATATATGTATATATGTATACATATATATGTATGTATGTATGTATGTATGTATATATATATATATATATATATATATGTATGTATGTATATATATATATATATATATAGTCCGGCTTGTGTGCTTTTAGAAGCACAGAGGCCTTCGTGCTATCAAGTCGTTTCTGATACTGCGATTTCCGAATCGATGAGTATTTGAAGTATCTAGAAAGTAAATTTCATAATTTTTCTATATCATTTACCTAGTGATCGAAAGAGCTCTCAACAACCGAAAATAAAAATCTCACAAAAAGTGATGAAATTATGTAGAAACCAAGATTTTAAGTAAATGCGATTTAGATAGGTTGGCTATTTCTGCAAAATTGGAGAGCTTTTAGTGAAATGAAAATTCCACTCCCTAGGTCTGGTATTGTCGAAAGTTGTGGAAAGGACCATTTTGCAACTTCGCACAGTAAAAGCGTGATTTGGAGAAAAAAATGGCGAGGAGGTAATTGAGATGTTTTGAATTTTCTGCAAAAAGCGCGATATTTTATGTGTCAAATTGCGTGAAAATTTATGAGGTGCTACTATGCAAAATAAAAGCACTGAGAAGTTCTTGATAAGAAACTCAAAGTCTGGAGGACTAAAACACAGTTTTTAAAAAATGAGAAAAATGCGTACTTTGCAAAAAAAAGTTATCATTTCATGTGTACAAAGTGAGAATTTTTCACAGTAAGGACTCTCTACGAAGAGTACTGAGAGAGGATCAAACTGGCTTTGGGGAAAGTTGTAGGAACTAACCTTCAAATGTTGCAACTAAAGAAGAGAAAAATATGAAGAAAAAATAGAAAGGGAAACCCTAGCCCTAATCTCCCTCTCTCTATATCTTTACCCCTCCCCTCTCACAGCAGTCGTCGCCCTGCCCCTCCCCCGTCGCCGGCAACCTCCTCGGTTAGATGAGAGCCTAGCTCTTCTCTCTCTCTCCTCCCCCCATCTCTGTCTCTTTCTCTAGATCTCTCTTTAGATCTAGGTCTCCCACTCTCTTGTAGCCATGCCCGAGGCTCCCACTGCCGCCACCACGATCGCCGACCTCCTGAGGCTCCACCGACCCCTCCCCATCACCGCGCTGTTACCCCTTGCCTTCCTCGAGCCATGATCCTAGTCGGAGCTCGAGTTGAGGAGACCTAGGCCGTAACCTTTAGATCAGCCGTCGTTGCCAGTCACCGCTGCCCTGGCCTCCCCTCCATCAGGATCGACACCTTCCGACCGGCGACGGCCACCCCTAGCTTTGCATGAGTACGAGCAAGGATGCTCCATACTATTCCTGTTACTCCTGGTTTTGAGTGGTCTAGGCTTGAGCCTTCTATTCCAACTATTCTGGCTGTCGGTAGTGCTCCGTTGAGGAAGCACGGTATCCTCTCAACCTCCCCGGTACCCGTGCTCACTTCAGTGATAGCCCAAGTAGCTAGGGTGGACTTGTTCGAAATGCGCATTCTTGGGGACAACTAATTTTGACAAAAATGATTGCTTCAGCGCACTCCTCGGCTGTTGGTTGCGCTCCAGACAGCAAGCACAGTGTTCGGGATATCGATACCCTTCTCCTAGTGCAACTGGTTGGATTCTGGATCGCGGAATCAGTGATAACAGCCTAAACCTCAATGTTATTTTAGTAAATATGCTATTTGTGGGAATTATAGGGTCGTTTATGCAAAATTGCATTATCGGGTGCCTTAGACAGCATGGTTTATCTATGCTCGACCTTTGGACTTAACGTCCTAGGTTCGGAAAGCTATTTTGGAGCTTGAGTGGGTTTCCTATGTGATTATCGATTTGGAGCTTGACCTTTGCGATTCGATTTGGATTTCGCAAAAAGTCGGTATGATTGCCTTTTATAGTTACTGAGCCTTCTTAGCTGTTGGTCTCACTATCTGGACTGTCGAGAGACAGTGGAAGGGTAATGGTGGGTTTCGGAGCTGAAATCGGCACTTTGAGGAACTATTATATTTATTTGGCACCTTGCTCCCCTGTGACTGCCTGGACACCCAATTTGGATTGTTTCGGGGCAGCGGATAGGTTAAGGTGTTGGATGGCATCCTTCGGGACACTTCGTGGATTGTGTCTTGTAGTGTCCCAGGGGGTTAGCTGTCGGAATGAGTACAGTAGCATCAACTGGGGTCAACACATATGTAGAGTGCCGGGACGAGTCGGAATCATTTTGGAGCAAAATAGATGCGAAAACAGACTCGGAGCACTGAAACTAGCCAAGAACTTCAGTTTTAGTTCTAATTTTCTTTGGGCTCATTATACCTCACTTTTGCTTCTGTAAATACATTGTGGACGACCCCAACTGACCCTTTTACACTCCCCTTCACTATGAACTCAAATTCCTTAGCAAAATCCCTCTCCAAATCCCTCCAAACCTCCTCTCCTTCCTGTGGGTACTGTAGCAGCAGCAAGAACAGCTCCAGCAGCAGCAACAACTCGATTAAAGTTGGTTGATTTAGGACTTGTATTCGCTGTTGAGGCTTTAGTTCATGATTTTGATGTTAGAGGAGAGCTTTTGGAGCATGTTGTTCATCTAGAATTCAAGTTAATAACTTTAAAATTTGGGAAAATGGACCTATAAGTTGAATTTTGGAGTTTTTTGGATTTTTTTCGATTTCTTGATCCGGTTCTTCTAGCAGCGAGATTGCTGAATTTTAGTTGGTTTTCCCTTCTTTCCTAGTGGATTTGGAGTTATTCCTATTGGATTTACAGATTAGTAAGCTGATTTTTTGGTGTAATTTGGGCAAATCTTAAGTTGATGCTGAAATTTTGGAAATTGATGTTTTGGGCCATCTTTTCTCCATCCGAAACTTATAGTGGCTTTGTAAGAAGGCTTTGATTAGCTTTCCTTCTAAATCCTGGGGTATTCAAGTTGTCCATAGCAAATAGCATGGTAGATTGATCTAAGTTTTTGTCAAAATTTAATTGTTGTTCTCAATTCCATCATTGATGCAGTTTTTGTATTGAAGTAGATTAGCTCCTTCTTTGCTGATTTTGAGAGGACCTTTTCACTGAATTCTTACTGGATTGGAGGCTGAGAAGAGGTGTAATTGTGATCGATCTATTGCCGTAGTTGGATTAGCACCAGAGGTGGGTTTAATTTACTTAAATTCGACGGAATTCCCGTTATGTCTTGTAAATTCCTGCATGCATATTATTTGTTGGTTAAATTAGAATGTTCTAGCTTAGAATCACTGAATTAGCATGGATGATGCTAAATCTAAACCTTAAGCATGTTAAACTTGCATGTGGAAGATTTTAAATGCTAAAATTAGACCTCAACAATGTAGAAAACCTGCACTATGTCATTTTTATGCTCCGTCGGTAGTATTTAGCTTCGTTAGCTATTTTTACCTATTTTTCACCATGGTTAGAGGGTAGTGAGTGTTTGGATTAGTGTAGGATGACTTTACGCTTGTGTTGAGGGGCTAAGTAGATTTTTACAGTAGTTTTAGACTGAGTTGTACGATTGGGTGCCGTCGGAGTCGACGGCAGGCCCGGATCCTTAAGTTTTGCATTGGATTGTGCTTGAGGCATGTAGGTTATAGTTTTATGATCTGATTGATTATATGCATTAACTACAGCCTGCATGAGCCAAATTTGAGCTCGATAGAGACTACGCTTTTTGCCCGGTTGGGTAGCTCCCCCGAATGCCGCTCCGAAGTGAGGCTTTATGCGTTGGTGTTGTTGCTGCCCTTTTGGGTGACCTACTTAGGCTGGCCACCCCCAGGGTGGTTTCGAGGTGGTAGGATGGCGTAGGCTTGACCGGACCTTGTAGGCGGTCATTTGGATTGGGTTTGGATAGTGTGTACCCGATAGTTAGTTGATGCATTCATTATATCTTGTAGCTTCATTTTGAGCACTAGAAGGATAGAAGTATAATAGCCGTAGATTCTTTTCCAACTTTTGCTACTTTAGCTCTTCTACTTAGCCAGTTCTTTACTTTTCGCTTTCGTAGACCTAGTGGGTAGGCCGTTGGCGTTGGTGACAGTACCTACTAAGGACTACTTGTTTTAGTAGTTCTCACACCATTTTTTGCTTTCTTTTCTTGCAGAGCCTTCCACCCCTATCGCTGCTACTAATCGAGGTGAGGGATAGATCCCTACCTGTTTCTGCTGGCGGAGATGTTTATGTATTTTTACTTTCAGCTTTGAGAGGTGGCTTTTGTACTTGATAGATATATATCAGATGTACTATTTTTGGGACTTGTATGTATAGTGAATTACTTGTTAGCTTTTAGTAGTTTTATTTTAACCCAGATACTTGCTTGTAATAGCTCTTATATTATGTACAGATATTTTTTTCACTTCGTGTATATAGGGCTTTCTGTGTATGCGTCGGGCCTGTTGGCGAGCCCGGATTCAGCTGCAACTCAGGGTGCAACAGATTAAGTTGGTATCAGAGCTTAGGGATAGATCCTTAGGACTTAGAAAATCCTAAACTTTTGGCAGACCTTAGAAAGCAAGACGTGAGAGACGTGACTTGCTGCAAAAGTCGGCAAGTGAATTAGTATAAATCCTTTCGGGAGTGTAAAGAGTGATCAAAGGAGATGTGTCTTTTCCTACCAGGTAATTATGTCGGCTACAAATGACATAATATCACGAAAAAAAAAGTGATATCCTTCTAAACTTTCGCTTGGTTGGGTCGAGAGCTATTTTTCAGTCTATAACTGACTTGTGCTTTGTTGCAGGTGATCAGGATAGGAAACTCCCGCCCTACCCATGAAGCCAGAGCAGGTAGGACCGAGTGCACCACAGGACCTACGAGAGCAGTTGGCTGCCTTGAGAAAGGTTAGCAGGCAGTAGGGTGCACTCTTACAGAGGATGTGCGAGACATTGACGCAGTAGCCTAGTATAGCACAACGAGCTTTAGAGCCCTAGACGCCACCACCATCTACATCAGCAGAAATTTTGATAGACACTGTACCTCTGACAGTGATAGCACTGTCAGCACCGTCGTTAAGTGGAGAGACGTTAAGGGGAGATAAGCCCTTGACGGAGACAGAGCAGAAGCGGATTAGGAAGAGACTGGCGAGCTTTCCTAGATTTGATCTGCCTCGATTTGATGGTAGCAGCACCAAGCCTTGGGTAGTGGAGGCCTAGGTTGGGGCCATGGAGAAGATATTTGAAGATATCTTTGTTCCGGAAAGGGATAAGGTTCACCTAGTAGTCCATTGCCTAGAGGGAGATGCTCACACTTGTTGGTGGAGGATCAGAGTTGACTTTATCTCAGGGTGCACGGCGGGTGACATGGACCGAGTTTCGAGGATTGCTATACGGGGCCTATTTCTCGAACAACGTTAAGTAGAAAGTCGAAGAGGATCTGAAAAACCTACAGCAGGGCGATCAAACAGTGCAGATGTACATGAGAGAGTTTATTCGAATGTTGAACTGTGTACCGTTCGTCTCGAGGGATGAGGCACACAAGGTTTACTTGTTTAAGCAAGATTTGAGACAGGAAATATTTGCATTGGTGCAGGCTTAGCGTCTTCAGACTCTAGATGCAGCGATTGAGCAGGCTCTTTGGGTAGAGTAGGGTGCTACAGTCATGAGGGAGAGGACTGTGGTGTCGGAGTAGAGTTCTGATAGAAAGCACTCAGCACATGAGGATGGGGGATAGACCAGTGGCAAACGACTGTCGAGACCTCCATGATCACACTCTCAGGGTCATGAGTCCTCGAGGCGACAGCGATCTGGTGGATCCCGCCAGCAGCGATAGTAGTAGAGGCGGCAGAAGAGATGTGTCATTTGTGGAGGACCGTATTGGCCGCGGCAATGTGAGCAGAGAGAGGGCCGGTGTTACCAATGTGGATAGGCAGGGCACATGTAGTTAGTTTGCCTCCGAGTACCATCACCAGCACCATTGATGGTGTCGGTCTTTACCACACCTCAGCAGATGTCAAGAGCTCTACCGACTTACAGTCAGGCAAATCAGGCTTTAGTTCCACACCAGACAAAGCAGCGACAGCAGGCGCAGAGCGGTCGAGTTTATGTAGCCCCAGTTGGATTCCACCACTGCTAACCATGTGGTGGTGGGTATCATCTTTATTTCGGGCATTAGAGTACGTATATTATTTGATACTGGTGCATCACATTCATTTATTAGTCGAGCATTTGTATCACTGCATGGACTAGAGATAGGGTCGTTACCACATGCATGAGAGGTGCAGATTTCTGATCATATTTTCCATGTGGAGAAGTATTGTTGGTCATATCCCGTGTAGTTGGAACTATGGATTATACCTACGAACCTATTGGTCTTGAGACAGTTGCGGGATTTTGATGTAGCGTTCGAGATGGATTAGCCGGCGCGCTACTTCGTGACGATTGACTGTGGAGCAAGAACAGTGACGTTTCGCGAGCCTGAACATGAGGAGTTCGTCTACAGAGACTGCAAGAGTACGCTATTCGCTACCATGATTTCTACTTCGACGGCCACACAGATGATGAGCAGAGGATGCACTGCCTTCTTGGCAACTACTGTAGAGGTGCCTATGGCGGCGCCGGAATTCGAGAATATCCCTATAGTCCGCGAGTTCTCGGATGTGTTTTCTCCGGGGTTGACGACGATGCCATCGGATATGAAGGATGAGTTTGTGATTGATTTGGTCCCTGGAACTGTGCCAATCTCGAAGGCACCCCTACAAGATGGTGCCGGCTGAGCTGAGAGAGTTAAAAGTGTAGCTTCAAGATCTGAGGGAAAAGGGATTTGTGAGATCTAGTGTATCGCCTTGGAGAGCACCAGTATTATTCATGAAAAAAAATGATGGTTCACTGAGACTTTGTATGGATTATCGAGAATTAAACGAAGTGACCATCAAGAACAAGTATCCTTTGTCGCGCATCGATGATCTATTCGATCAGTTGCAAGGATCTTGGATCTTCTCGAAGATAGATTTGCAGTCTAGTTATCACCAATTGAAGGTGAAGGCCAAAAATATTGTCACGCCTCGCCGAGCCTTAAACACCAACTAGGTGGAAAGGTTAACCGCACGGGCGCATGCACCAGACCCACCGAACGGATAGAGTCCTTTCTATCCGCCCAAGGTGTCACAACACAAGCTTATCCACAATGTTCCAACTAGGAACGGAGTACAAGAGTTGCACAAGGAAAGCATCAACATAAAGAAGTTCTACTTCTATTACATCACATGGCACAATATTCATGTCCAAATTTTTCTTTTCCATTCCATACATTATGTCCCAAAATTATGGAATAAACAACATTCATACAAGAATGTAAATCCCCTAAGCTATCATAGTCCAAAAGTAGGGGTACAACTCTATGTATCACCAAAATGGAAGGGCCGCTATCTAAAGAGACAAATCCTTGCCTCGCTCCGCCGCCTCACTCGCGGAAGGACCTGAAAAATGTGGGCTGAGAACTATAACCATAGTTCCCAGTGGGTAAGGCCACCCAAGAGAGAAGCTCGACCCACCAGGTCCAAAGAAACACCATATGCATAAGTTAGATCACATATAACTATGCAACAATTATTTACATGCTTGTAAATAAACATAAAGGATGCAACCAAATGAAATATAATTTATCATTCTCTCCTAGGTTCATCCTATGTCTCACAATGACTAAGTTCATTTACTTGTCATCTACTTATGGTTTCGGAATCGCCGTCTCACCATAATTGTTCCAACATTCGAGGAGTGAACTCGTCACCTCCTAGTTCGAGTAGCGAACTCGTCGCATACTCGGGATAGCGAAATCGTCGCCTACCCCGTCTCAACACCGCCATTACATGGCATGGATAGCGAACTCGTCGCATATCCGGGATAGCAACCTTGTCGCACATCCCCTCTCGACACCGCCAACTCAAGGCGAGGTAGCGAAATCGTCGCCTACCCGGGATAGCAAACTCGTCACACATCCCGTGTCGGTACCGCCAACTCGTGGCATGGTAGCGAAATCGTCGCCTACCCGGGATAGCAAAATCGTCGCACATCCCGCTCAACACCGCCAACTCGTGGCATGGTAGCGAAATCGTCGCCTACCCGGGATAGCAAAATCGTCGCACATCCCGTGTTCACATTTTTCACTTGCCAACCTAAGTCTCATGACCTTAGGTTCAAGTCACTAAGTCTCGCCTATGTTCAATAACACTAGGCTTAACTCTAGGTTCCAATCTCGTGTCAAACCTATGTTCAATGACACTAGGTTTCAATCTCACATGTTCCAACCTATGTTCAATAACACTAGGTTTCAATCTCACATGTTCCAACCTATGTTCAATAACACTAGGTTTCATCCTCATGTCCAACCTATGTTCAATAACACTAGGTTAATCATACATGCAACCATGCAACAAGTATTAATATTTGAATTATACTTGAAATATACCTCATGCAATAGGATCTCATTGTACATCCTATCATGATTTTTACCTTTGCCAACATGCAAATTCTAGGGTTCACAACACATACCATTTTATCTTTAAATGATATTTACCCTAGACATGGAAGTGACCTAATCACTTCGGTAAACACAAACCCACCTCGAGAGCTTTCGAATCCTTGTATTCTTCAAGCTCCTAAGTGTCCAAGCCTTGAGTTCTTGTTTCGACCCAAGCTTCTACAAGAAAAAGGTTCGTTACTCGTTACGAACCCTAAATTCAACTCAATATGTGAAATCAAGTGTTCTAACATGATTTTCTAGGCCTCAATTGCAATTCCCGAAGGTCCAAATATTTTTAGAACCTCTCATTGCAAAAGCCCCAAATCTACCTAGGGTTTGCATGCATGCAAGCCAAACCCTAGATTTCATGGCCAATCTTCCATCATTTGTGGTTTAGATTGCTTAGGGTTTCTAAAAACCTCATTTCAAAGGATTAAATCCTAGGTTCAAACCCTAAATCACAAGAACTCACCTCAAAGCCCTAGCTCCCAAGCTTCTTCTTGCACCAAGAAGCTCCAAATCCACCTTAGAAGCTTTTCCCAAGGTCAAATCCTTCACTTCTCCAAGCTTTGGAGAGATCTCTAGAGAGAGAAAGTGAGGGAGAGGGAGAGGGAGTGTGAGGAAGATGAAGAAGGACTGAGGGGAGAAGTCTCAACCCTCAATATATAGCCCCTCCATCGCAAAATTACCAAAACACCCCTCACTGGGCATTCTGCCCCAGCCGGGTCCGGACCTTGCGAGTGGGGTCCGGACCCCGCACTGATAACCGACCAGTGCGCAGGCCGGGTCCGGACCTTGGCATCAGGGTCCGGAACCCGTACGCACCCCAACCTTGCACGCGGCTCGGGTCCGGACCTCAAGTCCCGGGTCCGGAACCCGTACGTTCCCCATCTCGGACATCGGCTCGGGTCCGGACCGTAGCTGCCCGGGTCCGGACCGCAGCTGCCCGCGGACTTCATTGTCCGGACCCCAGCTTCCAGGGTCCGGACCCCGTGAGCAGTTTTGCTCCGGTTGGTCCTTTTCTCAATTTTTTTTCGATTTCCGGGTTTCCACTCGCACCCACAGTGTTCCGAAACCTTCGGAACGTAATTTCACACTAGCCATAATCGGCTTCCATCGAACTTCATCAAATTTAGTAAAGTTCGAAACAACGCACCGAAATTCAAAGTGCTACATTCCTCTCCCCTTAAAGAGAGTTTCGTCCGCGAAACTAAATCATACCTCAGCTGGACTCAGCGAAGAGGTAAGGAAACCGCTCCTTCATCGAGCTTTCCAATTCCCACGTGGCCTCACGTTCACCGTGATTCGTCCATTGTACCTTTACATAAGAAATTTCACGGTTCCTCAAACTTTTCACCTCGCGATCCATGATACACAAGGGAAATTCCTCATAAGTCATATCCTCATGAAGCTCCATAGGCACATACTCGAGGACGTGCGCCGGATCATACACGTACTTACGGAGCGTCGATACATGGAACACATTGTGTACCCCCACAAGTTTTGTTGGCAAAGCTAGCCGGTACGCCACGGATCCCACACGCTCCAAGACCTCATAAGGTCCAATGTAACGGGGACTCAACTTACCCCGAACACCAAATCGCTTCACCCCTCTCATGGGTGATACTTTCAAGAAGACGCGGTCTCCTACCGCGAATTCCAAATCTCGTCGACGTCGATCCGCATAACTCTTTTGTCGAGATTGCGCCGTCGATAAGCATTCGCGTGCCAAGCGGACCTTTTCCTCCGCTTCACGCAACACGTCCGGTCCTAAGACCCTTTTCTCGCCGACTTCACTCCAATGAATAGGAGAGCGGCATTTCCTTCCATACAAGGCCTCAAAAGGTGCCATTCCGATGCTAGATTGATAGCTATTATTATAAGCGAACTCAGCCGTCGGCAAATGTGTAGGCCATGCACCCTTGAAGTCCAACACACACGCTCGTAGCATATCCTCCAAAATCTGAATTGTCCTTTCCGATTGACCGTCAGTGTGAGGATGAAATGCTGAACTGAAATCGAGCCGTGTACCCAAAGCTTCTTGCAAGCTTTTCCAAAAATGCGATGTGAAACGGGGATCTCGATCTGAAACTATCGAGGTCGGGACCCCGTGCAACCGCACAATCTCGTCCAGGTAGACTTGCGCTAGCTTGTCTCCTGACCAAGTGGTGTGGATTGGCAAAAAGTGTGCCAACTTTGACAAACGATCCACTACCACCCAAATCGCGTCGTGGCCACCTAACGATCGAGGTAAGCCCACAACAAAATCCATTGCGATATTTTCCCACTTCCAAACCGGAATGGGCAATCCTTGTAATTTTCTAGCCGGAAAGCGACGCTCGGCCTTCACTTGTTGGCACACTAAGCATTGTGCTACAAAGCGTCCCACATCAAGCTTCATCCCCGGCCACCAATAATGTAGTTTGAGGTCCTTGTACATTTTGGTGCCGCCCGGGTGAATCGCATAGGGAGAAGCGTGAGCTTCTTTCAAGATCTCCCCACGAATATCCTCGACTTTTGGCACGCACAATCGATTTTGGAATCGAATTGCGCCCTTCGAGTCTACATGAAAATCACCGGCGCGCCCGCTCTCGATAGCAGCCCGCACCTTTTGGAGTTCCGGATCACCGGATTGTTTTTCCTTTATTTGCTCCAACAAGGTCGGCCATACATTGAGATTCATAAGTCTAGCGGGGACGCCCGGGGCCACGATCTCCAAATCAAATCGGCCCATTTCCTTGATTAACGGCATTTTTCCCGTCATCTCAATTGCGAAGTTCTCCACGGATTTTCTACTGAGCGCATCGGCCACCACATTGGCTCTACCGGGGTGGTACAAGATGGTTAAGTCGTAATCTTTTATCAACTCTAACCACCTCCGTTGCCTCAAGTTCAACTCCTTCTGAGTGAATAAATACTTTAAGCTTTTGTGATCCGTGTACACCTCACAATGTTCCCCGTATAAATAGTGTCTCCACAACTTAAGTGCGAAGACCACCGCCGCAAGCTCTAAGTCGTGGGTGGGGTAATTTTGCTCATAGCTCTTCAGCTTTCGAGAGGCATATGCTATTACTTGTCCTCTTTGCATAAGCACACACCCAAGACCACGCCGTGATGCATCACTATACACCACAAAACCCTCCCCCGCAATCGGCAAGGCGAGTACCGGAGCCGAAGTCAACCTTTCCTTTAGCTCCTTAAAGCTTTGGTCGCATTCCTCGCTCCAAACATATTTGGCTCCCTTGCGGGTAAGACGCGTTAGTGGACCGGAGATTTTTGAAAATCCCTCCACGAACCGCCGATAGTATCCCGCAAGACCCAAAAAGCTTCGTATCTCCGTGACATTGGTCGGCGAGGCCAATCCTTGATTGCCTCTACTTTCATAGGGTCCACAGATACTCCTCCTGCGGAAATTACGTGACCCAAGAAAGCGACCTCACGGATCCAGAATTCGCACTTTTTCAATTTGGCGAATAACTTGTTCTCTCGAAGAACTTGAAGCACAATCCTTAGGTGCTCTTTATGTTCCTCTTCACTCCGAGAGTAAACAAGAATGTCATCTATGAACACAACCACAAACTGATCCAATAGTGGTTTGAACACACGGTTAATTAAATCCATGAACGCTGCCGGGGCATTAGTAAGCCCGAAAGGCATAACCGTGAATTCATAGTGTCCATACCGCGTCCTAAATGCGGTCTTATGCACATCCTCCGATTTGATCTTCAATTGGTGATAACCGGATTGCAAATCAATCTTTGAATACACCCGAGACCCTTGCAACTGATCGAACAAGTCATCAATTCGGGGTAACGGGTACTTATTCTTGACGGTCACTTTATTCAACTCGCGGTAATCTACACATAACCGCAGCGAACCATCCTTTTTCCGCACAAATAGCACAGGGGCTCCCCAAGGTGACACACTTGGCTTTACGAAACCCTTGTCCATTAAATCTTGCAATTGTGCTTTCAATTCCTTCAGTTCCGCGGGTGCCATCCTGTACGGGGCCTTAGAGATCGGCGCCGTACCCGGGAGCAAATCGATCACAAATTCTATTTCCCGGTCCGGTGGCATTCCGGGCAACTCCGTCGGAAACACATCCGGGAACTCTTGGACTATAGGAATGTCCTCAAGTCCCAACACTTCCTTCCGGTCATCCACTACCGTCGCCAAGTAGGCAATGCATCCCCTAGCAATAAGCTTCCTTGCTTGCGACGTGGACACCATCGACGCAAAGAGCGAACTCTTACACCCACGGTACACAAACTCTTTGTGCCCGGGTTCTTTAAACTTCACTATCCGACTCTCACAATCGATAGTAGCATGATACCTCGAGAGCCAATCCATTCCTAGGATCAAATCATATTCATTCATTCGATTTAATACCAGCAAATCAGCTGGCATGATCCAGTTTCCAACCCTCACGGGGCAATCTACACACGCGTGATGTACGCAAAAGGTGTGTTCAGGTACTTGCACCGTTCTTGCATGTGTGGCATCTATAATTTCTATTCCATGTGCAGTAGCAAATGATCGAGCAATGAATGAATGCGATGCACCAGTATCAAACAAAGCTCAACATCAAATGCTTTTAATTAACACAATACCTGCCACAACGTCCTCCTGGGCAGAAGGCTCCTCCACCTGAGAGACGAATACCCGTCCACTGGGTGCTGGCCGCTGGCCCTCCACTGGTCTCGGTGGCTGGGCACGGCCCGCCAACATCACCGCGGGTGGGATGCCCGCAAGCTGTCTCGGTGGTTCAAATGCCGATGCCGACGACGGTGCTCGGCCATCATCCATTGGGCAGTTGTACCGCATATGCCCTTGCTGTCCGCACTTGTAGCACCTGCCCTCACGGTAGTCACATTGCTGAGGGTGGTGGGGGCCGCTACAAATCGGGCACTGGGTCGCGGATCGATTCCGTCGGGACCCTCGGGACTGATTCTGCGACTGCGAGTGCTTCGGGGGCCGCTTAGAGCTAGACTGCCCACCCGAGCCACCCGCCGGTCGCTTCTTTCCCTTCTCTTTCTCCTTCTCTTTTTCCCAAGACTCACGCTCCTCGCGTGCACACGCATTCCCGTGCTCCACCCAAAGAGCACGGTCCAAGACCTCCGCAAAGGTCTTTAGTTTGAGGGCGTGCACCGCCCAAAAGATTTTCGGTCGAAGTCCGCGCACGAAACAGTCGACCTTGTCCATTTCCCCGCGAACAACGTGCGGTACGCAATTGATGATGTACGAGAACTCCCTCTCGTACTCACGCACGGTTCGGTTCCCTTGTTTCAACTTGCGGAACCTTTCTTGAAGCTTTCTCTTCTCGCTATCGGGGAAGTAGGCAGCAAATACCATACCCCGAAACTCCTCCCACGTCGGTGGCGGAAGGCTAGGGAGTCGATCACGCCGAACTCCCTTCCACCACACCTTCGCCGATCGCTCCAAGCAATGAACGGCGAGATGTACTTTATCCCTCTCCAAGGTATAGAGGTCCTCGAAGAGCGTCTCCATCGCGTCGATCCAGGTTTCTACGTCCCATGGATCCACGTTCTCCCCGTTGAAGATAGGCGGGTTGAACTTCTTGAACCTCATGAGAGCCGCAAGTGCGCGCTCTCGCTCCGCATCCTCCATGTCGGAGTCGGGCATAGGAGTACCCGACCCACCGGATACAATCGGTGATGCCGGTGGCGCCACAGCCGGCGCCGGTGTCACCTCCTCGGCCGGTGCCGAAGCAGAGGCCGGAGGTACTCCCGTTCTCTCCTCCCTAACCGCAGCCGCTTGCTGCGCCATCTCATCTTGGAGCTTTTTAATCTGCTCCTCTTGTCGTTGCATGGCTTCGGCCTGTCGCCGAACCACGCTCATCAACTCGGTCAACTGATCACGAAGACCCGAGTTCTCGCCCTCCCCGAGTTGTTCGGGAGCCACGCTCGATCCTCCGAGCCCAGCCCTCGTAGGAGGTCGTCCACGTACCATTTTCTCCTGAAAACACAACGACTTTGGTCATTTCATGACATTCAAAGTCATTCGCAACACTATACTTCACGAAAATAAACGTGAACCCAATCTAGGCGAAAGTCACACAAGGGTCCTTATTCCCCTCACTTGGTTTTCATGTTGTCGGCCGCCAACATGAACACTCTTGGTGAAGAATAAGACACACCTCGAATCTACCTCTATTTCCAACTAGAGGCATAAAGACATAACCCAATCACTTATCTTTCGCCATAATCAAAGATCTCGTCACTCACGAGCCTACACTCCTAGGGTCATTTCCATCCTAGGGTTTCTTAGGTTAACCTAGACCGTTTCTACGCTCTAATACCACCTCAGTCTGTCACGCCCCGCCGGGCCTTAAACACCAACTAGGTGGAAAGGTTAACCGCACGGGCGCATGCACCAGACCCACCGAACGGATAGAGTCCTTTCTATCCGCCCAAGGTGTCACAACACAAGCTTATCCACAATGTTCCAACTAGGAATGGAGTACAAGAGTTGCACAAGGAAAGCATCAACATAAAGAAGTTCTACTTCTATTACATCACATGGCACAATATTCATGTCCAAAATTTTCTTTTCCATTCCATACATTATGTCCCAAAATTATGGAATAAACAACATTCATACAAGAATGTAAATCCCCTAAGCTATCATAGTCCAAAAGTAGGGGTACAACTCTATGTATCACCAAAATGGAAGGGCCGCTATCTAAAGAGACAAATCCTTGCCTCGCTCCGCCGCCTCACTCGCGGAAGGACCTGAAAAATGTGGGCTGAGAACTATAACCATAGTTCCCAGTGGGTAAGGCCACCCAAGAGAGAAGCTCGACCCACCAGGTCCAAAGAAACACCATATGCATAAGTTAGATCACATATAACTATGCAACAATTATTTACATGCTTGTAAATAAACATAAAGGATGCAACCAAATGAAATATAATTTATCATTCTCTCCTAGGTTCATCCTATGTCTCACAATGACTAAGTTCATTTACTTGTCATCTACTTATGGTTTCGGAATCGCCGTCTCACCATAATTGTTCCAACATTCGAGGAGTGAACTCGTCACCTCCTAGTTCGAGTAGCGAACTCGTCGCATACTCGGGATAGCGAAATCGTCGCCTACCCCGTCTCAACACCGCCATTACATGGCATGGATAGCGAACTCGTCGCATATCCGGGATAGCAACCTTGTCGCACATCCCCTCTCGACACCGCCAACTCAAGGCGAGGTAGCGAAATCGTCGCCTACCCGGGATAGCAAACTCGTCACACATCCCGTGTCGGTACCGCCAACTCGTGGCATGGTAGCGAAATCGTCGCCTACCCGGGATAGCAAAATCGTCGCACATCCCGCTCAACACCGCCAACTCGTGGCATGGTAGCGAAATCGTCGCCTACCCGGGATAGCAAAATCGTCGCACATCCCGTGTTCACATTTTTCACTTGCCAACCTAAGTCTCATGACCTTAGGTTCAAGTCACTAAGTCTCGCCTATGTTCAATAACACTAGGCTTAACTCTAGGTTCCAATCTCGTGTCAAACCTATGTTCAATGACACTAGGTTTCAATCTCACATGTTCCAACCTATGTTCAATAACACTAGGTTTCAATCTCACATGTTCCAACCTATGTTCAATAACACTAGGTTTCATCCTCATGTCCAACCTATGTTTAATAACACTAGGTTAATCATACATGCAACCATGCAACAAGTATTAATATTTGAATTATACTTGAAATATACCTCATGCAATAGGATCTCATTGTACATCCTATCATGATTTTTACCTTTGCCAACATGCAAATTCTAGGGTTCACAACACATACCATTTTATCTTTAAATGATATTTACCCTAGACATGGAAGTGACCTAATCACTTCGGTAAACACAAACCCACCTCGAGAGCTTTCGAATCCTTGTATTCTTCAAGCTCCTAAGTGTCCAAGCCTTGAGTTCTTGTTTCGACCCAAGCTTCTACAAGAAAAAGGTTCGTTACTCGTTACGAACCCTAAATTCAACTCAATATGTGAAATCAAGTGTTCTAACATGATTTTCTAGGCCTCAATTGCAATTCCCGAAGGTCCAAATATTTTTAGAACCTCTCATTGCAAAAGCCCCAAATCTACCTAGGGTTTGCATGCATGCAAGCCAAACCCTAGATTTCATGGCCAATCTTCCATCATTTGTGGTTTAGATTGCTTAGGGTTTCTAAAAACCTCATTTCAAAGGATTAAATCCTAGGTTCAAACCCTAAATCACAAGAACTCACCTCAAAGCCCTAGCTCCCAAGCTTCTTCTTGCACCAAGAAGCTCCAAATCCACCTTAGAAGCTTTTCCCAAGGTCAAATCCTTCACTTCTCCAAGCTTTGGAGAGATCTCTAGAGAGAGAAAGTGAGGGAGAGGGAGAGGGAGTGTGAGGAAGATGAAGAAGGACTGAGGGGAGAAGTCTCAACCCTCAATATATAGCCCCTCCATCGCAAAATTACCAAAACACACCCCTCACTGGGCATTCTGCCCCAGCCGGGTCCGGACCTTGCGAGTGGGGTCCGGACCCCGCACTGATAACCGACCAGTGCGCAGGCCGGGTCCGGACCTTGGCATCAGGGTCCGGAACCCGTACGCACCCCAACCTTGCACGCGGCTCGGGTCCGGACCTCAAGTCCCGGGTCCGGAACCCGTACGTTCCCCATCTCGGACATCGGCTCGGGTCCGGACCGTAGCTGCCCGGGTCCGGACCGCAGCTGCCCGCGGACTTCATTGTCCGGACCCCAGCTTCCAGGGTCCGGACCCCGTGAGCAGTTTTGCTCCGGTTGGTCCTTTTCTCAATTTTTTTTCGATTTCCGGGTTTCCACTCGCACCCACAGTGTTCCGAAACCTTCGGAACGTAATTTCACACTAGCCATAATCGGCTTCCATCGAACTTCATCAAATTTAGTTAAGTTCGAAACAACGCACCGAAATTCAAAGTGCTACAAATATTCTGAAGATGGCGTTCACAACACGATACAGGCATTATGAGTTTACTGTGATCCCTTTTGGATTGACGAATGCCCTATCACATTTACGGATTTAATGAGCAGAGTGTTTACGCAGTATTTGGATAGATTTTTGGTGGTATTTATAGCTCCTAGAGTGATGCGGAGCACTTGAGGATAGTGCTACAGCTTTCGAGATAGAAGAAGATGTATGCCAGGTTGAATAAGTGCGAGTTTTGGCTTCGGGAGGTCCCTTTTTTGGGCCATGTGATTTCAGCCACAAGAGTGATTGTCACGCCCCGGGCTAGTTCTAGATGCGGAAAAACGTGCCAATTTTTTTTTTTTTTGAAAGCCTAGCCCGCGCCATGTACAGACCCGCCACAAATACAGGGTCCACTGTACACACGGACAGAGCCTCCCTTGTATTTGCACGGCGTCCACAACATACAACAGGATCACAACCACCATTCATTCACCACACAACAATCACATCACAAACATGATTCATACAGCTAACCGTCCTTAAACCTGTATGAATCTAAGCAGGTCCTTAGGCGAAGGATGATGCGATGCACAAACAGCAGATCATTCTAGAAAATTGCTCCTTACCCAGAAGCTTTATTTTGAAACCCTAATGTCAAACATTCAAGAATCGATTGAAAACCGTTCTCCACACGAGAACTCTCTTTTGAAAACTCAAAGGTCGATCGATCGGAAATCCATTTGAAAACTGTTTCCCACACGGAAACCTTTATTTGAAAACGCTACCACGAGGGGTAGAAAACCAAGATGCGCGATATAAAGCCAAAATGATAGATCTGCAAAACATCTACATCCAAGAGTCTAAGCATGCAATCCTCACATGGATACTAAACCAAAACCACGAGATCTAAACATGCAAGGCAAACATCCAACATATAACTGAACCAGATCATATCATGCTAGATAATATCCAAAAGGTAACTGAACCACAATCACATCTAACAGATGAGGGTAGGGTGATAACCAAATCTGGGGAAGTAGCCTCACAAGTCGGAACCTCTAGAGCTACTATCTAGGCGTGCCTCGCAGCGTCCCGACACTCACCACCCTGCTCACCTGAAAACAACAACGAGGGCGGGGGGTGAGAACATGTAAACATGTCTCCCCTCCCAGTGGGTACCGCAAGCCGACGAAGGCGAGGTGTACACACCGGCACGAGGGTCAACAAAAAGCTAGATAAGGTATACAGTAGCACAAGTAAGTATGAGGCTGACATACAACTGAAACAACTATGGTACTGTAAGCAACTAGTATATGCATCAAAGGAGATAACCACAAAGTAAACCCAATCTATAACCACCGGGATGCACCCCGGGCACTGTCACAACCTGCTCATCTCTCGGCACCTCAACCTTCTGCACGCAAACGCAAAAAGGCTCACGGGTCGGGACCGCTCTCCACGACCCTTTTTCGAAAAAGAACACCCCCAGGCGGTGGATCAGACCGCGGTGTACGTGATGTGCTAGAAGAGCTGTGACGATCGATGCAAATGCTCAATCCACAGAACGGCAACGAGCCGCGAAGCAACGACTAAACCACAACTAGGATCGCCCGGAACAACAGGCGATCACACCGACCAACTGGGTCGTCTCAAGAACCATGCAAACCACAACTACTCTACTATCCAAACACGCATATAAGTAGAGTCAACGGGAGTCAAGTGAACTAATAACTGAAATGCAAAAGAAGGGATAGAAAGGTATCACCGTAGTCCACTGTACCGACTCCGGATCGAAGTACCCACCTGTCGAAGGATCAAATCTAACACCGACGGCTCTCGGGAACCGCGACAGGACCTACGAAAGACTCACAGGGTCAAGGTCCACCAAGACGATGCAAAACATAAAGCTCACACATCCCGAACCGACAGATCGCCCGGAAAACCTACCGGGACGATCCCGAAACCACACAAAGCCCCAGAGGGGTACCTACAGCCAAGCCAGGTCCCTCGCTGTCCCCGAACACACAAAACCAAGCGATGGGACAGAGAGCACAAGCTCGGGGTGCCACGAACACCAAACGCACCCGAAAAGGCTTCCCGGGTTCCCAAAAAATGCCGAATTGGCACCGGAACCCCTCGTCACTCATCCGCTGTCCTCGAAACTTCGGGACAGCGATGAGGAACAGCCAACAAGGCTAAACGACGAAGCCAAGTCACCTGTGAGAACAGCGAGTGAGTCGCACGACAAGAAACACACGTTTCACCAATTAATTCATCGAAAAACGCGTCGGAAACGAATCCGAATCTCCGCGGAAGGCGAATGGGTTGGACAACCAGTCTACAGGGCCCTAAGGACCAAGCCCTTGCTGCCCACAGCGTCGCAACACTGCCACAAAAGCCAAAGTCCACAAACAAGCAACTTATACATACATACAAGTAATAAACGAAGCCGTTCGAGCAAACCGTACATCCGCACGACCTTCCGCAAGCACCAGCGGATAGGTAACGATGTCACAGAGACCGTGCTCACAGCCCCACTGCGACAGGGCTAGTCGCAAGCACAGTAAACCCATAAAAATAGTGAACACATGCAATAAGCAAGCATAAATTAAGGCCGTTCGAGCGCTCCGTTCGTCCGCATAACCTTCCGCAAGCACCAGCGGATAGGTAACGACGTAACGGAGGCCGAGCTCACAGCCCCACTGCGACAGGAACAGTCGCAAGCCGGGAAAAAGCATAAAAACGGTGAACATACAAGGGGAAATGGCTCGACAAAGGCCGAACACCCAAACGGCTCAACCAAACAGTGAACTAAGGTGAGCATGATGATCAGCACATCGTCGCGATCATCGTGCTCACCTTCCCGAGCTTCGGGAGTCAACAGGGACCTCAAACAACCAAGCCAGCCACAAAAACCCAAAAAATCAGACCCTGGCCGGAGCAACCAGCTCCGGCCGGCTGCCGGCCGACATGCACGGCCAGCGGCGGTCGGGGTCGGCTGCGGGGGAGGTGAGGAAGAGGGGGCTCACCTCAGTCGGCGACGGGAAGCGGCGGCGGCGGCGCAGGGAGAAGAGGAGCTCTCGGGTTGGCTAGGGCACGGCGGCGTGGCAACGGACGGCGGCGGCGGCCGGCGGCGACGCGAGCACCGGCAAGAGGAGGTCGCCGGACGTCGTCCTGCCGGTGACCGCGACAAAAAAGACGGCGGGTGGCGGCGACGGAGCTGGCTCGGCCGCGGCTGCCCTAGCTGCCTAGCCGAAGCTTGCGGCGGCTGCGGCGGCTGCGGCGGCGCTCCGGCGGCACGGCGACGGCCGGGGAGGCAGGGGGCGGCGCCGGAGGTCACGGGGGTGGCGGCGCTCACTGTCTCAGAGGTCGGGAGGCGGCGGAGGCTCGAGCCCACAGGCCTCGGCCAGCAGCTCCCCCAGCAGTGGCTGCAGCAGCTCCGGCGGCCCACGGCGGCGGCTCCCGGCGGCAGCGCACCACTCCGGCGGTCGTGCCACCTCAGGGGAAGCCCATGCATGGGTTTCCCCTAGGTGCACACCGCAGGGAAGAAGAAGAAGAAGAAGAAGGAGGAGAAGAAGAAGAAAAGGAGAGGGAGAGGTTTGGCCGGAGTTGCTCCGGCCAGGGGATGGCCGGCGGCGGTCGGCCGAGCTCGGGGAGGAGGTTGAGGGGCAGGGGGAGCTGGTGCTCACCTCAGGGAGCTGAGGGGGAGAGAGGGAGTGAGTGGATTCCAACTCACACACACACACACACACTAATACACAAGTGCACAAATGCAAATAAGCCCTCCAAACACAGTAAATTACTCCTCAGTCCCTCACAGCAGGTACAAAATGCCCAGACACCCCTCCACAAGCAATCTCACACGAAACGGTGCGAGAACAGGGTCTAAATCGCGAAACCAAAAAATGTGACATTCGACCTCTCGGCGAAGAAGATAGAAGATCTTTCAAACCGTTCGTCGCATGTCGACGCAGATTGCGCCATCGCGTTCAGCACTGCCGAGACATCGAATCTACCATTTTGGATCGTCAGATTTGGACTCCGGTTCGCGCCGTTAAGCCGTTCACTCTCCGTGACAAAAATCCAATTACACCACTAAAAACCACTTATATACATATATATATATATATATTTATATATATATATATATATATATATATATATATAAATACCTGTATATATATACGTATACTGATCAAAAACACAGTAACAGGGTAGAGGAACACAGAATTTTAAATTTCCAAAATTCGAATTCTCACAGTGATAGTTGACCCGAAGAAAATTGATGCGATTCGGGATTAACCCAAACCAACGAGATCATGAAGGCGAGGAGTTTCCTTAGACTAGTAGGATATTATCGTCTGTTTGTGGAAGGCTTTATGAAGCTTTCCACACCCCTCACTAGATTGACTCGAAAGAGATTTAAGTTTATCTGGAGTAAGGATTGCTAGAGGAGTTTTAAGGATTTGAAGCAGAGGCTAATATCGGCTCCTATCCTTTCTCTTCCAGTTATGGGGAAAGAATTTGTAATCTTCAGTGATGCGTCACACAGTAGCTTGGGATGTGTGTTGATGCAGCATGGTAGTGTAATTGCTTATATTTCACGGCAATTGAAGGATTACGAGAAAAATTACCCTACGAGTGACTTAGAGCTTGCAGCTGTGGTGTTCGCACTGAAGCTTTGGCGTCAATACCTATACGGGGAGCACTCCAAGATTTACACAGATCATAAGAGTCTTAAGTATTTGTTCACAAAAAAAGAGCTGAATTTGAGATAACGCTGGTGGTTGGAGCTGTTAAAGGATTATGATATCAGCATTCAGTATCATCCCGGCAAGATGAATGTAGTGGCAGATGCTTTGAGCAGAAAGTCAGTGCAGAGCCTGAGTATGATGATCACGCAGCAGACGCCATTACTTAAGGAGGTGAGGCATATTGGATTAGAGGTGTATCACCTAGATCTTTGCAAGACTGATGTCTATGGTCTTGCAGCCCACTCTATTGGACAGGATCAGGGAGACATAGAGTGAGGACCCATATTTGATGAGAATTCATGCTGATGTTGAGAGCAGATAGGAAGGAGATTTTAGTTTGAATGCCTCTGGAGTATTTCAGTTTAGAGATCATCTTTATGTGCCTATGGATTTAGAGGTCCGAGAGAAGATTTTGAGAGAGCCTCATTGTTCATCTTATACTATTCATCCTGCTGGAATTAAGATGCATAAGGATTTGAAGGCACACTTTTGGTGGAATGGAATGAAGAGGGATATTGGGAGATATGTGGCTTAGTGTTAGACTTGTCAGTAAGTGAAGGCAGAGCATCGAGTACCTGTTGGCAAGCTTCAGAGTCTTCTAGTTTCAGAGTGGAAGTGGAATCAGATCACAATGGATTTTGTTGTGGGATTATCTAGAGCACGGAGTGAATTTGATGTAATGTGCTTGGTAATCGACAGACTGACCAAGTCTGCTCACTTTCTGCCTGTGCAGACTTCTTATTTTAAGGACCAACTTCCACAGTACCTACCTCAATTATATCAGATTGAGATCCGAGATTTGTCTCACATTTCTGGAGGAGCCTACATGAGGCCTTGGGTACACAGCTACAGTTCAGTATAGCTTTTCACCCACAAGCCGATGGACAGTGAGAGCGGACTATTATCTTAGAGGACATGTTGAGAGCTTGTGTCCTAAACTTCGGAGGATGGTGGCATCGATATTTGAGATTGGCTGAGTTTGCGTACAACAACAGCAATCAAGCGAGCATGCACATGGCTTCGTGTGAAGCTTTGTATGGACGCAAGTGTCAATCACCCCTACATTCGAGTGAAGTGGGTCAAAAAAAGACTTTGGGATCAAACATTCTAATTGAGATAGAGGAAAAGATCAGGATTGCGCGATGACATCTTGAGACCGTCCAGAGTCGACAGAGGAGCTATGCTAGTACTAGGAGGTGAAACTTGGAGTTTCAGGTTGGAGACCATGTCTTTTGAAAGTCTCGCCGTCCAAGAGGACTTGCAAATTTGAAATTTGTGGAAAGTTCAGTCCACGATGCACTGGCCCCTTCGAGATCTTGGAGCGAGTTGGGCCTGTGGCATACAGGTTTGCACTTCCACCATGGCTAGCTGCTGTCCATGACATCTTCCACGTCTTGGCATTGAGGAAATATGTGTTTGACCCTTCGTACGTGATTGACTTCACTTCACTTGAGTTGGGCGAGGATCTGAGATACGAGGAGCGATCAGAGCGAATTCTTGCTCGAGAGGTGAAAGAATTGCACAATCGGGTTATCCCGTATGTGAAAGTGTTGTGAAGCAATCATGACGAGTGCAAAGCGACTTGGGAGCCGGAGACGGTGATGCTGGAGTCCTACCTTTCCCTATTTGAGGTTCCTTCTTGAGGTACGATTTTAAGTTTCGTGGATGAAACTTTTTGTAGTGGGGGAGGATGTAGTGCCCTGAAGGGTTAGCTGTTGGAATGACTACAGTAGCATCAGCTACTCGACACATCTGTAGAGTATCGGGACAAGTCGGAGCCGTTTTAGCTGGACACGAAAATAAACTAGGAGCACTTAAACTAGCCAAAACTGAAGTTCTGGCCAGTTTCTGGCACCCAGAAGATGGAACCGGGCGCCCATAATCCTAGTGCTCGACTGCATTTGCTATTGGAGTCATTTTGGGCCCTCATGCGGATGCCCGGTTGTGAGCCCGGATGCGCTTGGTGGACAACTTCGTGATTATCGACTGTTGTTGACGCGTGGCAAGTGGCGATTTTGGATAAAGACGCAGGATAAGAATCCAGATACCCTTGCAGTGAGCTCGATTCTGGGTCCGTACTACACTTTGGGCAGATTCGGGCGCCCACGTGTTGGATTAGGGTGCCCAAATTTCAAAATTTCTGCGGTGACAGGTTTAGTTCTAATTTTCTTTGGGCTCATTATACCTCACCTATGCTTCTATAAATACATTGTGGCGACTTCAACTAACCCTTTTACACTCCCTTCAGTGTGAACTCAAATTCCTCAACCAAATTTGTCACGCCCCGAAACCGCCAATTTGGTCGGTGCGGGCACGCACACAGACCCGCCGAACGGACAGAGTTTCCCCTGTACGTCCAAGGCGTCACAACCAGTACAATTCAAGAGGTTCCAAACAGGAACAGAATTCATACATAGATTGTATAAGGAAAGCATCATAAATTACTATGCTATTACAAGCATTCACAATACATCCACATATTATAGTTTTTGCCTTTGTTCTCTTTCCAAATACAACCAAATTGTTATTACATTCCTTTCATTCCAATACCTCTAAGCTACGCAGTAGAGGGTACATCTATCCTGGTCACAGTGGTAGGACGCTAACTATCAGGCTACGTCCTCCCCTCGCGCCGCCGCGCCGCTCACGTGTGGACCTGAAAAACAGTGGGATGAGAACTATCTAAAATAGTTTCCAGTGGGTAAGGCCACCCAAGATATAAGCTCGACCCACCAGGTCCAAAGGAAGCATAAAAGCATGGTTAGTACATATACATAACTTGCAAGTATATAACTCTACTATATGCAAAAACAGTAAACATGCTTATGCTTCAATAAATGCGATAATGAAATCCAAGCAATACATTTTTCACTGCTATTCCACTATCCATTTCACAATCAACCTGATCCTAAGGTTCATTCACCTTAGCTAAGCCACACACGACTCACTCTCGAGTCAATCATCAACGGGTTACCACCCCTCTAAGGTTTACTTACTCTAGTCAAACCTTACCCGACTCACTCTTGAGTCAAACATCATTGGGCCACCGCCCCTCTAAGATTTACTTACTTTAGTCAAACCTTACCCGACTCACTCTTGAGTCCAATATCATTGGGCCACCGCCCCTCTAAGGTTTACTTACTCTAGTCAAACCTTACCCGACTCGCTCTAGAGTCCAATATCATTGGGCCACCGCCCCTCTAAGGTTTACTTACTCTAGTCAAACCTTACCCAACTCACTCTAAAGTCCAATATCATTGGGCCACCGCCCCTCATGACTTTACCACCTGGCGGCGAAATCGTCGCACGCGCCGAACGATGGCTTTAGTCACCCGGCGGCGAATCGTCGCACTCGCCGAACAATAGCTTCAGTCACCCAGCGGCGAACCGTCGCACTCGCCGAACAATGACTTCAATCACCGGGCGGCGAATCGTCGCACTCGCCTCAGGTATCCAGCCTCTTGGCGGCGAAATCATCGCACCCACCCGCTGATACCAAGATTATCCACAAGTCACCAGTTCTGGGATTCCGGAATCCACTTTCCACGTCTCCAGGGTTCATCATTACCTTATGTTATCAACCTCTTCTAGGTTCATATTCTCATGTCCAAGTGGTTAGCCTACCACTATGTTTTCCAACCTATGTCCAATGACACTAGGTTCAATGTCCTGTTTAAGTGATCTCCCTATCACTATGTTATCTCAACCTAGGTTCGACGATTCTAGGTTCACACACATTACAAACCAAGTGGTCTTTCTACCATTATGTTATACAACCTAGGTTTACCCACTCTAGGTTCATTACCTGATCCAACCTATGTTTAATAACACTAGGTTTAATACCATCACATTCCAACCAATGTTCAATGACACTAGGTTTAATACCATCACATTCCAACCTATGTTCAATGACACTAGGTTTAATACCATCACATTCCAACCTATGTTCAATGACACTAGGTTTAATACCATCACATTCCAACCTATGTTCAATGACACTAGGTTTAACATGCATACATCACCTTTCAAATATATATATATATTATGAAATACTCGAATTCTCTTACATGCGTGGTGAACCCATGGCTCAAATCACTTGGATATACACCCAATGCCAACATGCACATTACAGTTCTTTCTTATCCTAGTTGTCCATACCTAGGATTTCCAACTTTACATGGTCTCTAGCCTTTGTTTAACCACATGTCAAGTTCTCTAGCATATAGAGAAAACTAGCTCACCGCTATGTCCACACCTAGGCATACACATGTCCATTTGTATCTATGTGTTCTACATGCCTATAGTTCCAATCCATGGTAGTTA
This sequence comes from Puya raimondii, assembly GCA_016920855.1. NCBI lineage: Eukaryota > Viridiplantae > Streptophyta > Magnoliopsida > Poales > Bromeliaceae > Puya > Puya raimondii. The sequence goes on from JABWPP010000050.1 coordinate 144,275,981, forward strand.
ATGGTATTAACATCATATGATCTACACATTCATATTTACCACTTACCAATTAACCTACCATTACATGCATCAAGTAAAATAAATTATACTTTACTCTTTGGCATGGAAGTGACCTAATCATTTCGGTAAACACAAACCCACCTCACACTCTTCCTATTGCTTGTAGACACTTGCAATCGGGCTCTTTTTCCTTGGCTTCAAGCTTGGTCTTCAAGCTCCTTGCCCTAACACACATGAAGGATTCGTTAATCCGAGTCGAACTCATATCGATCCCACCTCTTGGAATCACTCAAATGGAGTTGTCCCATATGTTCTACTAACCCCCACAACTAGGGTTCTATGGGGTCAAACAATTTTTAAACCCCCCCATAAGAAAACCCCTTTTTCAACCTAGGGTTTACATGCATGCATGTAAGAGCCCAAAATCACATGGCCAATCCCCACCATTTGTGGTCTAGATTGCCAAGGGTGTCCAAAAATCTCAAAATAAGAGATCAATTCCAAGGTTTAAACCCAAATCATCAAGAACTCACCTCTAGCCCAAGCTCCTCTAGCTTATTCTTGCTCCAAGAAGCTCTTTTCCCACCTTGGAAGCCTTTTCCAAGCTCAAATCCTTCATTTCTCCAAGTCTTGGAGGGGTCTCTAGAGAGAGAAAGTAGAGGAGAGGGAGAGGAGAAGTAGAGGAAGAAGAGGGAAAATGAAGAAGACAACCCCCCAACCTCCCCTCATAAGCCTACCACATGAAATGACCAAAATATCCCCATTCTGGAGCTTCTGGGTCCGTGGGGTCCGGATCTTGCATCCCAGGTCCGGAACCCGTGAGCAATTTTAGCATTTTCGCAGCTGGGGTCCGGATCCCAACCCCAGGGTCCGGACCCGGACACTGTGAACAGTGTTTTCAGCCTTTTTTTATTTTCTTCTCATTTTCGCTCTAAAACTCTGTTTTTCATTCCGTTTTCTCTCCGAATCAAATCCAACACAACCGAAACTCTTCTACACATAAGAACACTTCCTGAGTTAGAGAATTATAGCTTATCCCTTACGGAATAATTATATTCCAACATACAATCATATCTCAAAATTCTCCCAATTTTTCTCTAATCATTCCAACATTCTCGGGACACAACATGGACTCACCTAATCCACTTCTAATCATTCCGAAACCCTCGGAACTCAATTCTAAACACGTTCAACTTACTCCTGAACTAAACTTTGTCCAACTTGGCCAAAGTTCAATATGCTTCCGAATTGCAGTTCACTACATTCCTCCCTCCTTAAAAGGAGTTTCGTCCGCGAAACTAAGATCACTCCTCAACTCGACTTGTCGAGTAAATGAGGGTATCGTTGCGTTCTCCCACTCCTTAGCGGCTTCACGCTTTTCGTGATTGCTCAAGCGGCTCATAACGAAGGATGTGGGTTCGATCACGGTCATGCTTGCGGAATGTGATTACATGAAATACATTATGAACTCCCGCAAGTCGGTGGCAGCGCAAGTCGATATGTAACGACCCCACACGCTCCAATACTTCTCACAGTCCAGCACATCGAGGATTTATCTTGCCTCGAACTTCACTCCAACTTTACCCCCTGCTCGGGAGGCATTTCCAAAGAATTGCGGTCATCTACTGCATACATTTCCATTCAACCGACGATCGCCCGAAAACATTTTTTTTTTTTATCAGGCCCGTGTCATCGTCATCCGTCATCAATAGACGACGAACACTATAAATGCTACTAGGTTTCCTCTGAGGTCAGGACTACCCTTCATCCTCGTGGTGTGGATCCGACAAGAATGAACCAACTAGTCAAATGGTCCACCACCACACAAATTGCATTCGGGCAGACCCCCTCGATTCACACAAGGATCCACAGGGTATCACTCTATTACCCTGTCCCAACACTTTGTATCGTCAACTTATTCTGTCAACGACTACAACTGGTCCAACACCTTGGCCATTCGAGAGTCTAATCGTCGCATGTGACTCTCATTCACATTTACTGTCCCATTATGGAACTCACCCTGATCCGATCACCGGCATTGCTTAGAGGCAATATCATTGGTGCATCGCTCGATCATGAGTGACCCTACGATACGTGGACTTCTAGCTCTACAGCGAGATGGCACATTAGGCACATCCACAAGTTTCAGTCCACTTTGAAAGCATAGTCCTTAAAACCCCACGTGGCTTTTACTATCCCAATGTCTCATAAGAGCACATCACTTTACTTTCATTTGCCACAGTTCAACGTCACGTCGTTTTCGCGACGAATCCACACGAACACTCCGTTCGTAATCCGATTTCATCTCATCAACAACGCCAGACTCGGCGGTTCCAATTAGGCGAGCGGTATGACCGAGCCTCCGCTCCTCAGGTCACTACCCTCATTCCTCCTGGACACGATCAACGCTCTCTTACTATCAGAGCCATTGACTGAACTGCTTACTTCGGTTTATAACAGATGGTCCACCGACCATAGCTCTCATGTAGGCCAACTGCCTAAACCTGTCTCAACGTCACGTAACGTCTCTCGCTCGCAAACGTAGATCCAATCATTACCTGGCGAAGTCCTTACTTGGGACTTCGCACACACACTCCAACCAGGAGCAACCAAGACCCCGAACCACAGCAAATCCTCGGGTTGGGTCATATCTACACCCTCGGTGTACTATCGATCACACTGTCTCACATGTGGCATTCCACGTTCTCGGGTCATCGCTTGGACTACCGCCCCGACCATAAATCTCTGCCCTACCCTCAGGTCTCGGGTTGCTGTCACACACAGCTGACTACGCCTGTCCATACGGCCCCAGGCTCCACAGTCCACACATGGTCCGAGCACGGATCGTCCCCAAGCAATACCCGCCACCGTCGTTACACACGACTAACACGCTCTACCGAGCGACACATATCTCTATCGGCTCCTAAGCACCTAGTGCGAGCCACCAGCCCTTCGAGCGGTCCATGGCCTCCTTCACACTTAATAATGCTCAAGTGTTACTGCCAACAACCCTCTCAGCTGAACAAAATCAGGTATTTCACCCGTACCTATACTTGAGCGTTCTTACGCTACTATAGTTTTCCATGCAAAACACAAGCACTAGGCAATCTTGCCTAAGTGCACAAGTACACTAGCACAATTCCTTCACCTCGGGTTGAGGTACTACAAGACCCACTCGTCAAAGCTTAGCGACTGTCTTACTATTTCCGCAACAGTGGTTCCACTTTCACCATTCGGTCCACCGGATCGACATCCGGAACTCTTGGACTACCACGATGTCCTCGAGTGTTATGACTCGGCTCTCGCAATTGGCTACACACATTGCCTTGAGAGTCAGTCCACCATTTCCATTCCTACCTCGAGCCCTTTCCTTGGCTCATCACCAGCCACTCGCCGGCACCGTCTAATCACCTATCCGTTTTGGTAGGCGATACACTTCCATGACACGAGCATGCCTGGGTACCCAATGCCTACCCATACGTTTGGTCCCTACTATCTTTATACCTGAATAGTAGCAAATGACCACATGATAAATACATACCATGCTCCATTGTCAAATCATGCTCTACATATGATTCTTTCAATTAAATCATACCCGCCACGACGTCGTCAGTAGCAGTAGGCTTCTCAACCTGGGTCGCGTACCTATGGCCACTTGGCGCCCGTCACGAACCCACCGGTTGCCTTAACATCGGCACATGCTCTACAGACCTTATCGCAGGTAGCATACCCGCGAGCTACCTCGGAGAAGAAATGTCATTGCGGTCGGTAGTGCCCGGCTATCACCAAAAGGACAATCATATTTCATATGACCCAGTTGCCCACATCGAGTGCATCTTTCCGCCCGCAGCGCACACCGCCGCGCTTGGTGAGAACCACCACAATTAACACACCCCGTGGAAGATTGAATAGAAGACATCTCCGGGGTTTGGGATTGCGATTGCAAATGTCTCGGGGGTCGCCTAGAGCTTGATTGACCACCCGAACTTCCCATCAATTGCCTTTTCCCCCTTCTCTTGTTCATAAGATTCGCGCTCCTCCCACGCGAATGCATTGCCTTGCCCCACCCACAAGGCCCGGTCCAATACCTCGGCAAAAGTTTGCAACTTGAGCGAGTGGACCATCATAAGATTTCTGGCCGAAATCCTCGCTCGAAGCAATCGGCCTTGTCCTTGTCATACCGAACCACGTAAGGGATACAATTTATAACGTGAGAGAATTCTCTCTCATATTTCCTCACAGTGCGGTCTCCTTGCCGCAGCTTCATAAACCTTTCCGACCCAGACCCAATCAGAGGTCGCCTATGCATTACCATGACCTAGATCAAATCCTCGACCTTCAACACAAGACAACATTCAAAAATCAAACTCAATTAGGCGAAAGTTATGCAAGGGCGCCTATTCTCATCACTCGGTTTCATGTTGTCGCGCGCCAACATGAACACACTCGGCTGAGAATAAACCACACCTTAAATCTACCTCTAACATCCGATTAGAGGCAAATAAATACATGACCCAATCGATTCATTTTTCGCCACATGTCACAAGTCCTCGTCTCTCACGAGCCTAGGTCCTTATGGTTTACCATCCAAGGGTCTCCTAGGTCCAGCTAGACCGTTTCTACGCTCTGATACCATCTTAATCTGTCACGCCCCGAAACCGCCAATTTGGTCGGTGCGGGCACGCACACAGACCCGCCGAACGGACAGAGTTTCTCCTGTACGTCCAAGACGTCACAACCAATACAATTCAAGAGGTTCCAAACAGGAACAGAATTCATACATAGATTGCATAAGGAAAGCATCATAAATTACTATGCTATTACAAGCATTCACAATACATCCACATATTATAGGTTTTGTCTTTGTTCTCTTTCCAAATACAACCAAATTATTATTACATTCCTTTCATTCCAATACCCCTAAGCTACGCAGTAGAGGGTACATCAATCCTGGTCACAGTGGTAGGACGCTAACTATCAGGCTACGTCCTCCCCTCACGCCGCCGCGCCGCTCACGTGTGGACTTGAAAACAGTGGGATGAGAACTATCTAAAATAGTTCCCAGTGGGTAAGGCCACCCAAGGGAGAAGCTCGACCCACCAGGTCCAAAGGAAGCATAAAAGCATGGTTAGTACATATACATAACTTGCAAGCATATAACTCTACTATATGCAAAAACAGTAAACATGCTTATGCTTCAATAAATGCGATAATGAAATCCATGCAATACATTTTTCACTGCTATTCCACTATCCATTTCACAATCAACCTGCTCCTAAGGTTCATTCACCTTAGCTAAGCCACACACGACTCACTCTTGAGTCAATCATCAACGGATTACCACCCCTCTAAGGTTTACTTACTCTAGTCAAACCTTACCCGACTCACTCTTGAGTCAAACATCATTGGGCCACCGCCCCTCTAAGGTTTACTTACTTTAGTCAAACCTTACCCGACTCACTCTTGAGTCCAATATCATTGGGCCACCGCCCCTCTAAGGTTTACTTACTCTAGTCAAACCTTACCCGACTCACTCTAGAGTCCAATATCATTGGGCCACCGCCCCTCTAAGGTTTACTTACTCTAGTCAAACCTTACCCGACTCACTCTATAGTCCAATATCATTGGGCCACCGCCCCTCATGACTTTACCACCTGGCGGCGAAATCGTCGCACACGCCGAACGATGGCTTTAGTCATCCGGCGGCGAATCGTCGCACTCGCCGAACAATAGCTTCAGTCACCCGGCGGCGAACTGTCGCACTCGCCGAACAATGACTTCAATCACCGGGCGGCGAATCATCACACTCGCCTCAGGTATCCAGCCTCTTGGCGGCGAAATCGTCGCACCCACCCGCTGATACCAAGATTATCCACAAGTGACTAGTTCTGGGATTTCGGAATCCACTTTCCACGTCTCAAGGGTTCATCATTACCCTATGTTATCAACCTCTTCTAGGTTCATATTCTCATGTCCAAGTGGTTAGCCTACCACTATGTTTTCCAACCTATGTCCAATGACACTAGGTTCAATGTCCTGTTTAAGTGATCTCCCTATCACTATGTTATATCAACCTAGGTTCGACGACTCTAGGTTCACACACATTACAAACCAAGTGGTCTTTCTACCACTATGTTATACAACCTAGGTTTACCCACTCTAGGTTCATTACCTGATCCAACCTATGTTTAATAACACTAGGTTTAATACCATCACATTTCAACCAATGTTCAATGACACTAGGTTTAATACCATCACATTCCAACCTATGTTCAATGACACTAGGTTTAATACCATCACATTCCAACCAATGTTCAATGACACTAGGTTTAATACCATCACATTCCAACTTATGTTCAATGACACTAGGTTTAATACCATCACATTCCAACCTATGTTCAATGACACTAGGTTTAACATGCATACATCACCTTTCAAGTATATATATATTATGAAATACTCGAATTCTCTTACATGCGAGGTGAACCCATGGCTCAAATCACTTGGATATACACCCAATGCCAACATGCACATTACAGTTCTTTCTTATCCTAGTTGTCCATACCTAGGATTTCCAACTTTACATGGCCACTGGCCCTTGTTTAACCACATGTCAAGTTCTCTAGCATATAGAGAAAACTAGCTCACCGCTATGTCCACACCTAGGCATACACATGTCCATTTGTATCTATGTGTTCTACATGCCTATAGTTCCATTCCATGGTAGTTAATGGCATTAACATCATATGATCTACACATTCATATTTACCACTTACCAATTAACCTACCATTACATGCATCAAGTAAAATAAATTATACTTTACTCTTTGGCATGGAAGTGACCTAATCACTTCGGTGCAACACAAACCCACCTCACAAAGCTCCCTAATTTCATGTAGACACTTGCAATTAGGCTCTTTTCCTTGGCCTCAAGCTTAGTCTTCAAGCTCCTGGCCCTAACACACATGAAGGATTCGTTAATCCGAGTCAAACTCATAACGATCCCATCTCTTGGAATCACTCAAAATCGAGTTGTCCCACATGTTTTACTAACCTCCAACTAGGGTTCTAAAGGGTTAAAATATTTTTAAACCCCTCCATAAGAAAACCCCCCTTTCAACCTAGGGTTTACATGCATGCAGTAAGAGCATCACATGGCCAATCCTCACAATTTGTGGTCTAGATTGCCAAGAATTTCCAAAAACCTCAAAATAAGAGATCAATTCCAAGGTTTAAACCCAAATCATCAAGAACTTACCTCCTGCCCAAGCTCCTCTAGCTTATTCTTACTCCAAGAAGCTCTTTTCCCATCTTGGAAGCCTTTTCCAAGCTCAAATCCTTCATTTCTCCAAGTTTTGGAGAGGTCTCTAGAGAGAGAATGTAGAGGAGAGGGAGAGGAGAAGTAGAGGAAGAAGAGGGAAAATGAAGAAGACAACCCCCCAACCTCCCCTCATAAGCCTACCACGTGAAATTACCAAAATACCCCCATTTTGGAGCTTCTGGGTCCGTGGGGTCCGGACCTTGCATCCCGGGTCCGGAACCCGTGAGCAATTTCAGCATTTTCGCAGCTGGGGTCCGGATCCCAACCCCAGGGTCCGGACCCGGACACTGTGAACAGTGTTTTCAGCCTTTTTTATTTTCTTCTCATTTTCGTTCTAAAACTCCGTTTTTCATTCCGTTTTCTCTCCGAATCAAATCCAACACAACCGAAACTCTTCTACACATAAAAATACTTTCTGAGTTGGAGAATTATAGTTTATCCCTTACGGAATAATTATATTCCAACATACAATCGTATCTCAAAATTCTTCCAATTTTTCTCTAATCATTCCAACACTATCGGGACACAACATGGACTCACCTAATCCACTTCTAATCATTCCGAAACCCTCGGAACTCAATTCTAAACACGTCCAACTTACTCCTGAACTAAAGTCGCAAATTACTTCTGAAACCCTCGGAACTCAAGTCGCACCCCTGCCACGCCGCCGGCGACGTCCTTGGCCGACGGGGAGGCCCTGCAGAGATCTCTCTCTCCCCCTTCCTCTCTCTTATTGAAGCTTTCTCTCTCCCTCTCTCTTTGCTCTCGAGTGAGTCGCCGTCGCCGTCGCCATCGCCGCGGCGGCCGCCAGCCTCGGAGGGGACTACGGGCGACCCTCCCTGCTGGTGCCGCCATAGCCCCCAACACCCTGTGCTCGGGTTCCCATTGGAACCCGAGATGGATCCCCGTGGCCGTGGCTCTCCTATGCCGCCGCCGCGTCTCCGCCGCCTGCAGCGGCCTTCTCGACGTCCCCCGCATCGGCCTCAACCTCTGTCAGGTGGCGCGCACCCTCTCTTGCTACCGGAGTAGGTGTGGAAGAGGGGGTACTCCAGAGTTGGCTCGAGCTGGGTGATCTATTTGGACGGGGTCGCGGATCTAGTCGATCGGGACACTGGGGCTTTGCCGCAGGGGAGCACGGTCATCCTAAGGGCCTTTACAGTGCCATGCTTGCCTAGTTTTTATCCAGGGGCCTCCGGTTGCTGTATTAGCAACGTCGCTCCCCGGGGACTTTTCGGGTCGATGGACAAGTTGCCATAACTTTCTCCTCAGTGCTCAGATTTGCTCCGGACAGCGAGCATGGTGTCCGGGACCTCGAAACCTCCGGATGGCACCTTGGTTGGGATTCCAAAGTCACAGAATCAGCGGCAATTTCTAAGCATTGCTTTAATGTTTATAATCTCGCGCACCGAGTGTTCGATGAAATGCCACAATGACCCTTTTTACGTCATTGCTGTCCCGGACAGCATGGGATCATGCGTTAAGGGTTCCAACTCGATGTTCGAGGTCCAGGAATCCCTTAATTGGGATTTCATGGTGATCGGCGTGTAAAAACGGTGGGTTAAGTGTATAATATAGGCGCTTTTTGGCTCCATTTTTGCGGAACAGGTTTGCTGCTGGTTGCAGTGGTTAGGAAGCCTCGTGGGCTGTTAGGGGTCTTGCTGGTGTGAATAATGGACCAGCAAGCGACCCTAGATAGGTTCCGGAGCCAAAAACGACTATTTTGGGAATCCGGCACGGCGGATTTTGGGGATATCGCACCCGAATCGTACGACTTAGTGTGCGTCTATACAGACACCCAAAAGTGAGTGTTTTGGGACAGCAAATATGGTTGAATAACTTTTGAAGTGTCGCGAAATACTTTGAGGTTAATCCGGACCCAAAAAACGTGAAAATCGAATAGTTTTGGGCACGGTTCTATATCGCGCAGGTTGCTGCTGTTTGCAACAGTGTTGTAGCCCTATTTACTGGCTACGGGATGAGGTTTGACACCTCTAGTTGCAGCAAGAGGACTACGAGTGGTTTTGGTGCCGAAATAGGCATCCCGGGAGCCAAACCGGTGATTTTCAGGATCCTAATTCCCCGTTTCAGCGCAATTCTTGTGTGGCCGTCCCAACGGCATGAAATTAATATTTTGGGACAGCGGGTAAGGTAGGCTAGGTATTGGGAATGGTTCGGAACACCCGGTAGGCTAGGGGGGTGTTTTGGTGAGTCGACACAACGATCTGGCGAGTTTTCGGTGAGCGTTTAATGGAATTCGGAAATCCAATCGCACGTCAGTTTTGGTTCGTGACTTGAGTGACGGATATAGGAAGTCAGTGGGTTGAGCTAATGACAGGTTGAATTGGACTCTGTATTGGTCCAGGTGGTGATTTCAAGTATCGGCAGGGGGATCGACGACCTAGGATCCGTGTCACGCCCCGGATTACAGCGGAAGCCCGGGTTACGTCAACAGACCCGCCGCTGCATGCACAAGGATACACTTTGTACATACGAAGCGTCAACAAAACCTGTTCAAGAAGAGTTAACTAAATCCAATAGCAACAGGTATCAGAATAAAATCAAAACTATGTACTATAGCAACATTGTAGATATGTCACGCCCCGCCGTGCCTTAGCACCAAGTAGGTGGAAGGACAAAACGCACAGGCGCATGACCCAGATCCGCCGAACGGACAGAGTTTCCCCTGTACGTCCAAGGCGTCACAACCAGTACAATTCAAGAGGTTCCAAACAGGAACAGAATTCATACATAGATTGCATAAGGAAAGCATCATAAATTACTATGCTATTACAAGCATTCGCAATACAACCACATATTACATTTTTGTTGTCTTTGTTCTTTCTTTCCAAATACAATCAAATCATTATTACATTTCCTTTCATTCAAATACCCCTAAACTACGCAATAGAGGGTACTTCTATTCTGATCACAGTGGTAGGATGCTAACTACTGAGTTACGCCCTTCCCTCGCGCCGCCGCGCCGCTCACGTGAGGACCTGAAAAACAGTGGGATGAGAACTATATAAAATAGTTCCCAGTGGGTAAGCCAACCCAAAAGAGGAGCTCGACCCACCAGGTCCAAAGGAAGCATACGAGCATGGGTTAGTACATATACATAACCTGTAAGCATACAACTTTACAATATACGAAAAGTAAACATGCTATGCTTCAACAAATGCGATAATGAAATCCATGCAATATATTTTTGACTGCTATTCCACTACCCATTTCATAATCAACCTGCTCCTAAGGTTCACTTACCTTAGCTAAGCCGTACGTGACTCGCTCTCGAGTTCATTATTAACGGGTTACCACCCTCCTAAGGTTTACTTATTTAGTCAAACCTTCACCCGACTCACTCTAGAGTCAAACATCCTTGGGCCACAGCCCAGCTAAGGTTTACTTATTTAGTCAAACCTTCACCGACTCACTCTTGAGTCAAACATCCTTGGGCCACAGCCCAGCTAAGGTTTACTTATTTAGTCAACCTTCACCGACTCACTCTTGAGTCAAATATCACCTCAGCCTACAATCCACTCGGCGGGTGAGGGATATACCACAAACACCTCCGCTACTCAAATCACTGCCGAGCGAGGAGAACCACACATACCCGCAGTTATGAGTCACTTGCCGGGCGAGGAGGACCACACATACCCGCAAGTGTAATCTGCTGCCGGGCGAGGAGAACCACACATACCCGCAGCCACAATCACTTGCCAGGAGAGGAGAACCACACATACCTGCAAGTATCAGTCTAGGGATTCCGGAATCCATTCCAAAGTCTCAAAGGGTTCATCTTTTACCCTAAGATATCAACCTCTTCTAGGTTCATATTCTCATGCCCAAGTGGTTAGCCTACCACTGTGTTTTCCAACCTATATCCAATGACACTAGGTTCAATGTCCTGTTTAAGTGATCTTCCTATCACTATGTTTACTCAACCTAGGTTCAACGACTCTAGGTTCACATACATTCCGACCTATGTTTAATAACACTATGTTCATTTCACATTCCAACCTATGTTTAATAACACTAGGTTATGTACCATCACATTCCAACCTATGTTTAATAACACTAGGTTTAACATGCATGCATCATCTCTCAAGTATATATATTATTATGAAATACTTAGATTCTTTTACATGCAAGGTGAGCCCATGGCTCAAATCATTTTGATATATATCTAATGCCAACATGCACATTATAGTTCTTTCTTATCCTAGTTGTCCACCGCTAGGATTTCCAATTTACGTGGCCTCTAGCCCTTGTTTAACCACATGTCAAGTTCTCTAGTATTTAGAGAAAACTAGCTCACCGCTATGTTCTCACCTAGGCATACACATGTCCATTTGTAACTATGTGTTCCACATGCCTACAATTTCAATCTATGGTAGGTAATGGTATTAACATCATATGATCTACACATTCATATATATATATATATACCACTTGCCAATTAACCTACCATTACATGCATCAAGTAAAATAAATATACTTTTCGACATGGAAGTGACCTAATCACTTCGGTAAACACAAACCCACCTTACACTCTTCCGATTGCTTGTAGACACTTGCAATCGGGCTCTTTTCCTTGGCCTCAAGCTTGGTCTTCAAGCTCCTAGCCCTAACACACATGAAGGATTCGTTAATCCGAGTCGAACTCATAACGATCTCATCTCTTGGAATCACTCAAAATGGAGTTGTCCCACATGTTCTACTAACCCCCAACTAGGGTTCTAAAGGGTTAAAACATTTTTAAAACCCTCCACAAGAGAATCCCTCTTTCAACCTAGGGTTTCCTAAAATTCATGGCAAAACCCAAAATCTCTTGCTAATCTCTACAATTTGTAGCCTAGATTAGCCAAGGGTCTCCAAAACCTCATTTCTTAGCCTCAAATCCGAAACCCTAACTACCAAATCCAAGAACTCACCTCGGATCCGCGAGCTCACCAAGCCACCATGCATGCACGAGCTCGATTCATCACTCCTCCAAGCTTCCCAAGCTTGATCTCCACCAAGATCTACAATTTGGAGGAGAAGAAGAAGAAGTAGTGGTGAGGGAGAGGAGTTTCTCCCTCCCTCTCTCCCTGTGTGTGTTGGTATGTTTTCAGAGGAGAAATGTGACACCCCAATAGTCCCACATCGAATGGCCTAAAGCCTAAAGGGGGGGAGTCTGTGACACCCCAATAGTCCCACATCGGATGGGAATGAGGTTGTCATTGGGTTTATAAGAGACTTGGGCCACTAGTAGCAATAACTGGGCTTAAGCATTTTGGGTTGTTGATTGGGCCCAACGAGTTATTATTGCTAGTGGGCCGGGTCGTTACATTTGGTATCAGAGCCGGTTCACCAGCCGAAAGTGTGAGATGAATCTCGGCTAAGCCAGGTTGTACAGCGGAGAGAGCGAGGCTCTCATGCTGTTGACTGTTGTAGGTGGAGCGCGGCTCACCACAAAGTCGGTTTAGGCTAGCGAGACGAGTCTCACATCGCCTGGTGATCTTGGGCTGTGTGCGTTTAGGACTGACGAGGGCGTCAGGGCCTAAAGGGGGGGAGTCTGTGACACCCCAATAGTCCCACATCGGATGGCCTAAAGCCTAAAGGGGGGGAGTTTGTGACACCCCAATAGTCCCACATCGGATGGGAATGAGATTGTCATTGGGTTTATAAGAGACTTGGGCCACTAGTAGCAATAATTGGGCTTAAGCATTTTGGGTTGTTGATTGGGCCCAACGAGTTATTATTGCTAGTGGGCCGGGTCGTTACAAGAAAGGGGAAGGGTTCCCCTTTATGTAAGCCCCCCTCAGTGAAATTACCAAATTACCCTTCGAAATCAGCATTATGCTCACTGTATTCCGGTATACGGGTTGGCGTACCGGTATACGGGTTGGCGTACCGGTATACCACGAGGAATTCCGCAGAACCCGAGAGCTGGATTTTCGGATTCTGCCATTGCATTCCGGTATACCATATCGCATACCGGTACTAATCACTTCAGTACCGGTATGGAGTTCCTCATACCGGAATCCCACTGCAGACTTCACAAGTTCAGCAGTTTTTGACTTTTCGAAGTCCGTTTTCGCGCCTCATTTGCACCGAAAACACTTCGCACAAGTCCCAAACTTGGCCGAAGCCTCACATATAGCCTCTCATGCTATTTTTCCACCGGAACTCCATAATTTGTAGAAGTTCGGTGTACTACAAGATATACAATCATCACCACACCAATCCTCAAAATGATATAACATCTCTGACCACTTCAAACCTCAAAACACTGTACAGGCTGCTATATACGCTGATAGGTGGTCCAGCTACACAGACAAAGAGGGTAGAAGATGTTAACTATCCGCGATCCCCTTACCTCGATCAGTCGCTGATGCCGAAGGCTCTGAAATAAAATATTAATAAAGAGGGTATGAGAACTATAATCAATAGTCCCCAGTGGGTACGGTCGTCAATGCCGACGGTGTACACCACTAGGTCCATAAGAGGCGGAAATAGTAAATAACTTAGTAGTAGAAATAAATAGGAACTGATGTGAATAATTGCTGAAAGGATCTACTACTATCATGCCTCTATAATATAACTAAAAACTATGAATCATGTATTTCATGCATCAATTAGATATCGAATAAAATATTGCAATAATACCCAATCATAATGACCGACTCAACAGTCAGGTCTAGCCTGCGCCGTCTCGTGTCCAGCACCCACCTATAGTGGTCCGCTACCACGCAGGCTACTGTCTGACCCATGCCATAATAATATCTCATAGCCCAACCTCCGGAGTGGCACTCGCGGGGTGCTACCCCAATCGAGTATAGTATCACTGTCAAGCTCAAAATAGCATGCAGGCTGTAATCAAATGTGATGATCAAACAGATCGTAATAATACTGTCATAGTGATCCAAATACAGCTATAAGCTCACACTATCTGTCACTCTCTATTGGCCTTCTAGGCAATATCACATAATACTAATAGTGAAAAATATGCATGTCTCAATAGACTCTACAGATAGGTGTCAAAATACTATTATTATCTCAACTATGCCAATAGTTTATCTCATAGGCTAAATATTTTAATATGGACATAAAAGTTAGTCCAATTTTGACAACACGGAATCCACCTATATCGCAAATTTCAAGGAACAAAACGATAGTTGGGATAAGGAGATGATCCGCTACTGCTCTTCTAGCCTGAACGGCAGCTGCAACACCCCAGAGTAGCTCGAAAAATCCCTCATGAAAATCATAGGAAATCAGCTTCTAAAAATCAGTTTCTAACTCTCAATTTCTACAAAAATCCCTCAAAAGAGTTTAAACGAAAAATAATAATATTATGATAATAACCCTGACGTTGAAATACCAAAAAATACACATGTGCACGCTTGACTCGTTCGCTCGCTAGAACGAAACCAAGCTCTTTTTTTTCCTTTGACCGTGCTCACTCTCTTTCTTTTTCTCTGCGAGTTTAGAAGATAAGGCTAAGCATGTATGGAGAGGCTACATGGCCTCTGTGACGCCCCGGACTTCCCAGGGGGTCACCCATCCTAGGACTACTCCCGTCCTAGCACGCTTAACTCTCTCAACCTCTTCGGCCTAGCCAACGCCGAAAATGCTTAAGCCGGGTTTAGACGTTAGCCCTATTATATCTTTTATATAGGACTACCTGGGGTGTCAAAATCTCCCCCCCTTTAAGCCCTGACGTCCACGTCAGGCTCAGACTCACAAGTACCAGGCGGTGTGAGACTCATCTCGCTAGCCTAAACCGGGAGAGCCGCGCTCTACCAATAAACCCTGGGGAGCCATGCTCTACCCATAACTACACCTGGCTCAGCCGAGACTCATCTCACACTTCCGGCTGGTAAATGGCTCTGATACCAACTGTGACGCCCCGGACTTCCCAGGGGGTCACCCATCCTAGGACTACTGTCACGCCCCGGGCCATAGTGAGAGCCTACCAGGCACGTGCACAGACCCGCCGTGTACCCCAAACAACACACAATGTACACAAGGCGTCTATAACAACAACAATCAAGTAGAAGAAGGAATACATCCTAAACAAGGTGATCAGAGCGAGAACATAATTCTACAACTAAAACAAGATCAACACAACTAAAATCTCGAGATATATAATAGAATTTATACATCTTATGAACTAATAGATCAACCAACCAACATATCTATACACCTTTCACTCAAAATACAATGAAAGGAATCCATGGTATGACTAAAACAACATCGTAGAGGCTCTAGCTAGCTGCTAACCCCTCGCCACGATCCCAAGCCTCTCCTGCTGCGGAAGGCTTTGAAACAAAAACACAACAACAATGGGGGTGAGAACTATTAAACAATAGTTCCCAGTGGGTAAGCCGCCGAGAGTGGCGAATTACACCGCTAGGTCAACTGAGGCAAGATAGTATAAGCTGAAACATAAGGTATAAAGCATTAAATGTTAAACATATAATTCTACTACTATCATGCCTCCAAATGATTATATCATTTCAACAAAATATGCTTCCTACCCCTACATGCATAGGTAGGTCCATTACCACAAGTTTTACATGTACTTGATTCCTTACAATCATATGCACACTTATGTCTCTACCATAATTTACATGCATGTCCATTTATGCTATAAACAATAGTTAAGGAAAAACCACTTTTCTTATTATCATCATATATTCATGCCACTATACTAAACCAATGTGAGTATAGTTCTAATGCTACTATGGATGCCAATGTATGTAGTGACTAACTAATATGTCCAACTACAATGAATGCATCCCAATAGTGCCAAGCTAAGTAATGCCACAATATACGACTCACTACTATGTCCATACACTACATGTATATGCATCAATAACAGTGATATACTATGTCCAGTTTACTTAGCTTTACCCAATCCACGAGGGGACTTACACAAGGTAACATCCCGGCTTGTGCCATGCCTAATGGTCCCGTGGTAGTCAGCATTCTCTCGCTAGAATGAGACACTCCCCCAACGGCAATCCACTTCGGCGCCCAATCCTGCACGGGCGATCAAACGTCGCAAGGCTAACTCCGGAGTGCCGGCTTGTAGGGAGCGACCCTCACAAGCATGTGCGAATGAGCACAAAGGCAAACAAGCGCTGATCATAAGCATCATATCCAAGGCCAACACATCTCAATCATCATGTCTAAAATATGGAATCACTACATCGACTCGAGGGTTGGAATCATGACACATAAGTCATACTTGTTCTCAATTCACTTGTGGGTATATTTCTACCAATATGTAACATGTCTCTAACATGCAAATGGTTACATCTCACTCTACCAATAGGAATGGACCTAAGTCTCATTCATGATCCCAACGGGTTACTATCATATGCTATAACCAAAGCCATACTCGATGCATTATACCAATGCTATTTTCAATGCATTCTACAAATGCCATAACAATGCATTCTACGATGCCAACAAGATCATAATCCATGACATGCATGAGCTACATCAACCTCTACTACATAGAGTATAAAAGTCATCATGCAAATATTCATTTCCCATTTAATCAAAATAAACACATGCTTAGTCAATTACACTTATCAAATACAAAGAGAACACTTTTCATCATGTCTTAAACATGGAATCGTTCAACGACCAAAAAGGTCGAGCTCAATGTCAACAATGCCCTTCATAGTTGCTCACCTAGATGAGGTGCAACATACTTGTTTTGCATTTGTCATATCCTTTCTTTTCTCTATACAAGCATACTTTAGTATGCGAAGATAATTCACTAGTCCATCAACCACGTAGTGTCTCATATGACACTCCTTTCTAGCATGCATATCTTAATTAGCATTTCATAATGCATCATTACACTACTAGTGCAAATACTCTAGCATGCATGTTATTCTCATAATACCATACTATATGGAATATGCACTTTTCATATCCAACATATATACCCTATGCAATCACAACTTCCATCATGTCATAATTATCATAATTATGCATCTAATCAATCCTATAACAAGATAGGAGACATAGGAGGAGTTCACCCATTTCGGTGAGGTCAGACCCACCGGATAACCATCGAAATCTCGCAGTACTTCAAAACGAAGTTGTCCCCCGAGCTTCACATACCCTAAGATAATTTTCCAAGGGGTTACAAGTTTCGAACGAACAAATTCGAAAACTACCAAAATTCATGAGGTAAATGGGTGAAAAATACCTTGAGTAAGTAGAACTTATTCTAAGTCCAAATTGAGGTTAGGGATCTTCAAATCCAACCTACAACAACATTCTACACCCATCAATACAACCTCAAGAGCTCACAATCACGAAACCCTAATTCAAACCCTAGTTTTCATGAAACTAGGTCTTCATCCCAAATCCAAGAGATAAACGCAATTAGGGGAGTTGTAAGGTAGCCACTCACCTCACAAGGGCTCCAAACCAAGCAAAAAGAGACTAGGGTTGGAGATTCATCCACCAACAAGCTCTTCTCTTCAGCCACGAGCTCCCTCCAAGCCTAAGAGTCAACCTCCATGGAGTAAATGGAGAGAAAGGAGATCAAAACCACCCTTCATGGGTTTGGAGAGGAGAAAATCAAGAGAGAGAGAGGAAAGAAGCTCACCTTTCTTCTCCTCCATCCTCAGCCAACACAACAACATGAGAGGGGTGAAGGGATACTTAATCCCGAGCAACAAAATCCAGTTAGGCCCCTCAAAAAGCTAAAATTACAAAACTGCACAAATTGCAATTTCTGCACTGTATTCCGGTATGCGTATGGGCATACCGGTATCAGGCCAGAAATCCAGCAAACCCGAGCCTCGGCCAAAAAGGCCACGCAACAGTATTTCGGTATGCAACCCTCAGTACCGGAGCAAAAGACTTCAGTACTGGTACGCCAACATCAGTACCGGAATGCCAGCCTATTCCGGTATCAGCTGCCGGATTCCGCAGAACCCGAGAGCTGCGCAAAACCAGTTTTCACTGGATTCCGGTATCCCAAAACCAGATACCGATATGCAAATGCAAAATCTGCACTTTTGCATATTTTGACTTCCGGAGTCCGTTTTCGCACTTTCCAAGTCCCGAAAACACTCCCAAGTCCACCAAACTCAATCCAAAACTACAGAATAGTATAAGCCACTATTCTCTCATTAGAACTCCGCAATTTTCTAAAGTTCAGTGTGCTACATTCTCCCCTCCTAAAAAGGAGTTTCGTCCGCGAAACTACGGATCAACAACCAACAACAAACAGCAAAACCAAAGGAGATAAGAACATCGCCCTCGCAGTGAAGCCTCCGGCTCTCACACAAAGCATCGCATCCAAGACGTTGCTCCAAAGCATCTTGTAGTAGGAATAGTGATAATTCCAAATTCCTACATTCCACAAGTCCTATCCACAACAATGCTCCTTGAAGTTTAGATCTTCATGTAGCTTTAACGAAACGACATCCACCATCGGGGTAGAATTCAAATACTTGCTCGGAGCGTCAAAACACATCATAAACCTTCAACGGGTCTGAAGGTAAGATAACTCGACACGCCACTAGGCCCATTGCCTCAGGGTCTCAAATAATCCAAAGAATCTGAAACTTAGATTCCTCATACACAAAGCTCTTGGATTTCCATAACCAAGTATCACAATCAGATCATCAGATTTAGATGCCCAAAATTCTATCTCTCACCGAGAATCATCCATTGGCCCAAATTCCAAAGCGATAGAGCTAGACGCCCTACGCAGTCGCACAATTTACCAAGGTATACTTGCGCAAAATTTCCTCAATCCAACCCAAGTGAATAGCTACTCCTATTCACAGTCTCCCACAATCATCATATCTAGCTTGGAAGCGAGACAATCGAATTCCGGAGCCTCCGGTAATCATCCTCTATCCAAACAAGGTAGAAAGCATTTACTTAGCATATCTCATAACTCCTGCTATCACGGGTACAACTTGTCGATTTCCACCGCCAAAGCACATTTTACAGTCCACAAGGAATTCATCCGCCACTGCACTCTTGATCTCGATTGCACCATTTACCAGTCGGGATCAAGGTTAACTCCCGTGATCCGATCCAAAGGATAGATATCACATCATGTTACCCACCTCATCGATATCTCTAATACACCAGCCTCTAACCTGTTTTCACAGCTTCAACTCATTCTCCTGAGTGAAGAGACATCTCCAACAATAAGATCTGGATGCACTTCACACCACTATCTAAACATAAAATTGCCATAGTTTCCAAGTAAATGCTATGGCAGCCATTTCCAAATCACAAATTGGCGATTCCTTTTGTATTCTTTCAATTGCTGAAAGGTCAATACTACATTTCTATTTCACACCAAAGTGCAACTCGGTCCGTGGAGAAAAACATAACTACAAAGCATATAACCCGCCTTCGGGGTAACCAAGGTTGGCGGTCGCCAACCACACCAACAGTTTCAAGAAACTTCTCTCACACATATCTTTCCAAAAGGTTTAATCCCTTTATGTGTGAGTCAAATGAAGGGAGTAGACAACTCAATAATCTCCCCACAATTATCCATAACATCCAATCAAACTAGGAAGTTTGAACTTTGATTACATCTGCTTGACCAAATCAACTATGGATGGCTTGATTTCTTGAGATCTCCAATCATATCCACTTTGGCATCAACTGCCAAGGGACGCTAGTCGTCACAACCGAATTGGCACGTCTTCAACTTGAAGCACTTGTAGTCCTCATTCAAAGGAATTTTCATGGTCTCTATCACTTCATGGATTCCAAAGTGTCGGCACATACGGCGACAAACATACCCTCAAGGGTCAGAGAATACAACACACAAGAGCATCAATAGCTCGAATGACATCACGACAATTTTGTAATGTCTACACCGAGTGAACAAGTTACCCTCGGTCCAAACTCAAACTCAATCCAACAAGAGTAGTACTCAGATTGCAACTACCCTCGAGTAAATCCAGAATCCATAGAGTTTGATCAAACAGATCAACAGATCTCGGCTACGGGTACATATTCTTGATCGTGACCCTACCGAGTTCACGATAGTCGACCCACAGTCGAAATGACCCGTCCACCCAAAACAAACGAGATCGATGCTCCACAAGAGAAAATACTAGGCAGAAGAGGTCTCCAGACCAAGCCTTCAATTCTCACAACTCAATCGGGATTGCACAGGCAACTCCCTCACGAGAGACATCCTCACTTTTGAGGATTCTCAACTCTTACCAAGGATGCTGGCCTAAAGGTCACGCGTCCACACAGCCAACAACTAGGCTTGGGCGGGTGAAACAATCATCGCAAATAGCGCACTTCCACGCCCTCTGAAAACACTATTTCGTGTCCAGGTTCCCAAGATACAACAGCTCGGCTCACTCACTCATCGGCAATCTGATACCCGAAGAGCCAGCCCAAGTTCAAATCAGAACTATACGCTCTCAGCCAAACAAAACCAATCGCTTCGTTGGCGCACAGAAACATCCAATCCTAATGGAGTACGAGAACAGTACTCCCAAGTCCAAGCAATCAGGACCAACTCATTCAGCAAGCATCAAGGAATAAGTTCCCTGCCATGCATTCGGCAAACAGCCGAGCCAAAACTACAATCATAGCAAGCAACAACTAGCTCCAATACCAGAAGCTGCGAACAACCTCCATCGTCGCTACATCATCCTCTGCCTGTCAAACAGACACGCATTCACCCGGTGCCAGCCGCGCGAAGTCGATCCCAATATTGTCGACACTGTTCTCCTCGAACACTCCAACTGGGAATGGCCCACCTGGCCACGAAGAGAGTACTTGCCTCTACTCCAAGGGCGTCATCGGGTACATGCGGACTCCACCGCTAACACATCACAGGGGTTGAAGACGATTTAACGTCCTACTTTCATCCTGCTGAAGATCCACCTTCTCGAGATCAATTTCTCCTTGAACACTTTGATTGTCCTCATACTTCAGACTTGCCACTCTTAGTAGCTTCTTTTGCCGTCCCCAATGGTCTCCACGACTCTCGCCCTTATCGAGGTGCGATCCGCATTCTCATAAGATTTCTTGAGATCGGCTGCCAACTAGATCAACAAGTCCTCCAGTCGCTTAATCCTCCCGTCTGCCGGCGCAAAGCCTCAACTTGGAGTAACATCATAATTGATCGCCGCTCCACCGTGCTCGCTGAAATTGCCAGTTGTTCTCTCAACTTCAGGGTCTCACCAAATCCGGAGGATGCAGAAGTCCCGTCTCGACTGCCTCGACCGCTATCGAGTGTGTCATTCACCACTCAAGCTGCAACAAGCATAACATGCGCAGGTAAAACACCCCACGCCAACGCATCCCCACACAAAACTATAACCCCAATCATACGAAAGTAATGAAGTGGACTCCCACTATCCCCCGATGTCACGTTGTCGGCCGCCAACGTGACCCTCCAAGGGTATAGAAGTGGTTCACTCCGATCTAACTCCAACACTTTTGGAGCTTTAGAAATGACCCAATCATAATACTTTCGCCAATATGTCACAAGAGATCCCGTCTCTCACGTTCCTATTCCTTATCGTCCAACCTACCTAAGGTTTACTAGGTCCACTAAGACTCAACCCTAGGCTCTGATACCAAAATAATCTGTCACGCCTCGGGCCCTAGTGAGAGCCTACCAGGCACGTGCACAGACCCGCCGTGTACCCCAAACAACACACAATGTACACAAGGCGTCTATAACAACAACAATCAAGTAGAAGAAGGAATACATCCTAAACAAGGTGATCAGAGCGAGAACATAATTCTACAACTAAAACAAGATCAATACAACTAAAATCTCGAGATATATAATAAAATTTATACATCTTATGAACTAATAGATCAACCAACCAACATATCTATACACCTTTCACTCAAAATACAATGAAAGGAATCCATGGTATGACTAGAACAACATCGTAGAGGCTCTAGCTAGCTGCTAACCCCTCGCCACGATCCCAAGCCTCTCCTGCTGCGGAAGGCTCTGAAACAAAAACCCAACAACAATGGGGGTGAGAACTATTAAACAATAGTTCCCAGTGGGTAAGCCGCCGAGAGTGGCGAATTACACCGCTAGGTCAACTGAGGCAAGATAGTATAAGCTGAAAAATATGGCATAAAGCATTAAATGTTAAACATATAATTCTACTACTATTCTGAGGATATTGTTTTTTCCCCACCGTGGTTGGATTAGCTTTTCAGGTGGGTTGATGTTTGCCAGATTCAGTGGACTTCCTCCTACGTGTTTTATCTCATGTTAGCATAATATGATATGATGTTGCTTGGATTATGTTAGCATGATATGACGATTGGATTATGATATGTGGATATTGGATTATGATATTGGGATTATGATAGTATGCCATGCTAAGATTATGTTAGAGATGCCATGTTAGATTGAGACTGATCTATAGACCGCATGGGCATGTTATGATCTTAGATGTGCTAATGATATATATATGAGCATGCATTTCCTTTGTATTCATGTTGCATGATTTGGACCTACACCTATTCTGTTGATATCCTTTGTACCAGTTGTTGTACATGTAGTGTAGGTGATCATGTTGTGGCTCGTGCTATGTTATTGTACCTCCTCTTTGTGGTAGAGTTGAGAGCCTCCTCTTGTGATAGAGTTGAGATGGATTGTGAGCACTGGAGCATTGATTGTGCCAAGGGCACGTGATTCTTTGTGAGAGCATTGATTGGGTCACACTTGTTGATTATCCTTTGTGGTGCCGAGGGCACAGTGGATTGGGTCTTACTTGTTGACTATCCTTTGAGGTGCCGAGGGCACACGATCCTTGTTGACCCAGTCGTGTCGATCATATACCTGCGGGTGCTTGGCGTATACTATGGTTGTACTTTGCTCGGTTGGGTCGCTCCCACGAGTACCACTCTAGAGTTGGCATATTCCGTACAGAGGGTTGTACGAGGGGCTAGTTACAGACGGGCTTCCTGTACTAGTCGGCTCCCTGGAGGGTTGAGCAGCTCCCTGGAGGGTTGAGCATGATCAGGCCGCAGGTATTGTATTGTGAGGTATTGTATGGTATTATGGATTGAGCTAGGTACAGACGGGTTTCCTGTACTAGCTGGTTCGCTGGTATTATTGTGTTTGATAGTCCTCATATTCAGTTTATTGGTATTCATACTGACAGTTGAGCTTTGTGCATAGTAGTGGTAGTATATCTCCTACTCTTTTATTGCTATATATATATATCTCTTGAGATTGAGGACTTAGTGGGCAGACCGCTGAGGCTGGTGGCGGTACCCACTGAGGACTACTTCTTTGATAGTAGTTCTCACACCCGTTGGTGACACTTTTTTTTACAGAGTCTTCTTCCCCAGTTGTGCATACTGAGCACGGAAAGGAGACCGTCGGGTAGAGCTATTCCCCGGATACTTGGCTAGAGGTATACCCATTTTTGGTAGCTGGTTATGAGTCTGTACATACAGTGTGATTGTGATATCAGTGTTGTATATGAGAGTTATACATGAGAGTTATGGATGATGTATGTACAGTGATCTTTTGATATATTATATAGCAGCTCTGTTAATACCTTTAGCTCTGTGTGATTATTGTGGATGTTGTTTTCGCTTCGTATACATGGTAGAGATACTATGTATGCGGCGGATCTGGTCATGCGCCTGGGAAGTGGTAACCCGGGGCGTGACAACTATCATGCCTCCAAATGATTATATCATTTCAACAAAATATGCTTCCTACCCCTACATGCATAGGTAGGTCCATTACCATAAGTTTTACATGTACTTGATTCCTTACAATCATATGCACACTTATGTCTCTACCATAATTCACATGCATGTCCATTTATGCTATAAACAATAGTTAAGGAAAAACCTCTTTTCTTATTATCATCATATATTCATGCCACTATACTAAACCAATGTGAGTATAGTTCTAATGCTACTATGGATGCCAATGTATGTAGTGACTAACTAATATGTCCAACTACAATGAATGCATCCCAATAGTGCCAAGGTAAGTAATGCCACAATATACGACTCACTTCTATGTCCATACACTACATGTATATGCATCAATAACAGTGATATACTATGTCCAATTTACTTAGCTTTACCCAATCCACGAGGGGACTTACACAAGGTAACATCCCGGCTTGTGCCATGCCTAATGGTCCCATGGTAGTCAGCATTCTCTCGCTAGAATGAGACACTCCCCCAACGGCGATCCACTTCGGCGCCCAATCCTGCACGGGCGATCAAACGTCGCAAGGCTAACTCCGGAGTGCCCGCTTGTAGGGAGCGACCCTCACAAGCATGTGCGAATGAGCACAAAGGCAAACAAGCGCTGATCATAAGCATCATATCCAAGGCCAACACATCTCAATCATCATGTCTAAAACATGGAATCACTACATCGACTCGAGGGTCGGAATCATGATACATAAGTCACACTTGTTCTCAATTCACTTGTGGGTATATTTCTACCAATATGTAACATGTCTCTAACATGCAAATGGTTACATCTCACTCTACCAATAGGAATGGACCTAAGTCTCATTCATGATCCCAACGGGTTACTATCATATGCTATAACCAAAGCCATACTCGATGCATTATACCAATGCTATTTTCAATGCATTCTACAAATGCCATAACAATGCATTCTAGATGCCAACAAGATCATAATCCATGACATGCATGAGCTACATCAACCTCTACTACATAGAGTATAAAAGTCATCATGCAAATATTCATTTCCCATTTAATCAAAATAAACACATGCTTAGTCAATTACACTTATCAAATACAAAGAGAACCCTTTTCATCATGTCTTAAACATGGAATCGTTCAACGACCAAAAAGGTCGTGCTCAATGTCAACAATGCCCTTCATAGTTGCTCACCTAGATGAGGTGCAACATACTTGTTTTGCATTTGTCATATCATTTCTTTTCTCTATACAAGCATACTTTAGTATGCGAAGAGAATTCACTAGTCCATCAACCAAGTAGTGTCTCATATGACACTCCTTTCTAGCATGCATATCTTAATTAGCATTTCATAATGCATCATTACACTACTAGTGCAAATACTTTAGCATGCATGTTATTCTCATAATACCATACTATATGGAATATGCACTTTTCATATCCAACATATATACCCTATGCAATCACAACTTCCATCATGTCATAATTATCATAATTATGCATCTAATCAATCCTATAACAAGATAGGAGACATAGGAGGAGTTCACCCATTTCGGTGAGGTCAGACCCACCGGATAACAGTCGAAACCTCGCAGTGCTTCAAAACGAAGTTGTCCCCCGAGCTTCACATACCCTAAGATAATTTTTCAAGGGGTTACAAGTTTCGAACGAACAAATTCGAAAACTACCAAAATTCATGAGGTAAATGGGTGAAAAATACCTTAAGCAAGTAGAACTTATTCTAAGTCCAAATTGAGGTTAGGGATCTTCAAATCCAACCTACAACAACATTCTACACCCATCAATACAACCTCAAGAGCTCACAATCACGAAACCCTAATTCAAACCCTAGTTTTCATGAAACTAGGTCTTCATCCCAAATCCAAGAGATAAACGCAATTAGGGGAGTTGTAAGGTAGCCACTCACCTCACAAGGGCTCCAAACCAAGCAAAAAGAGACTAGGGTTGGAGATTCATCCACCAACAAGCTCTCCTCTTCAGCCACGAGCTCCCTCCAAGCCTAAGAGTCAACCTCCATGGAGAAAATGGAGAGAAAGGAGATCAAAACCACCCTTCATGGGTTTGGAGAGGAGAAAATCAAGGGAGAGAGAGGAAAGAAGCTCACCTTTCTTCTCCTCCATCCTCAGCCAACACAACAACATGAGAGGGGTGAAGGGATACTTAATCCCGAGCAACAAAATCCAGTTAGGCCCCTCAAAAAGCCAAAATTGCAAAACTGCACAAATTGCAATTTCTGCACTGTATTCCGGTATGCGTATGGGCATACCGGTATCAGGCCAGAAATCCAGCAAACCCGAGCCTCGGCCAAAAAGGCCACGCAACAGTATTCCGGTATGCAACCCTCAGTACCGGAACAAAAGACTTCAGTACCGGTACACCAACATCAGTACCGGAATGCCAGCCTATTCCGGTATCAGCTGCCGGATTCCGCAGAACCCGAGAGCTGCGCAAAACCAGTTTTCACTGGATTCCGGTATCCCAAAACCAGATACCGGTATGCAAATGCAAAATCTGCACTTTTGCAGATTTTGACTTTCGGAGTCCGTTTTCGCACTTTCCAAGTCCCGAAAACACTCCCAAGTCCACCAAACTCAACCCAAAACTACAGAATAGTATAAGCCACTATTCTCTCACTAGAACTCCGCAATTTGCTAAAGTTCAGTGTGCTACAACTACTCCCGTCCTAGCACGCTTAACTCTCTCAACCTCTTCGGCCTAGCCAACGCCGAAAATTCTTAAGCCGGGTTTAGAGGTTAGCCCTATTATATCTTTTATATAGGACTACCTGGGGTGTCACTGTCACGCCCCGGATAACTCGTTTCCCCGGGCTCGCCAACCGATCCGCCGTATATATAGAATTTTCTATATATACGAAGCGATAGCTAACCTGTAAACAAAGCATACAAGCAACTACAAGAGATATAGAGCTGAAATAAGATCATACTAATAGAACAAAAGCCACCTGTACATATAGGATCCAAAATACAACAGTTCCTCCAGAGCCAAAAATAGGTACAAGTCCACCTCAAAAGGAACAACCAGTCCACACTATATGTACATGGCACAACTCAAAAAGAAACTATCTCCAGTAGGGTCCT
This sequence comes from Puya raimondii, assembly GCA_016920855.1. Lineage (NCBI taxonomy): Eukaryota > Viridiplantae > Streptophyta > Magnoliopsida > Poales > Bromeliaceae > Puya > Puya raimondii. Next base: position 144,303,117 of record JABWPP010000050.1, read on the forward strand.
CCTCTAGGAAAAACAAGGAAAGGTAGGGATCTAGCTCGCGACTCCCTTACCTCGATCCGCAGGAACCGAAGCAGCAGCCGCAACAGACGAAGGCTCTGCAAGAAAAGGTGGCAACAATGGGTGTGAGAACTACTATCAAAAGAAGTAGTCCTCAGTGGGTACCGCTACCGACCCCAACGGTACACCCACTATGTCTACGAGACTAACAGTATAGCTGGTAGGTAAAGAAACAATAAAGTAAGCTGGAATAAACTCAACAGCTGAAATGCCACTACCCTACCACTATCCAAGTCATACTCTCAAAGTATAAGCATCACAAATGTGAATAGTCACTCCTGACCCAAACTAACGGAACCGCCCAAACAGGCTCGTCCAGCCAAAAGCCTAGCCACACCGCACACTACCAAAAGGTAGCCGGTCCAAGAATCATAACCACTAATCTGCAGCGACATCAACGCATGAGAGGCCTCACTCCGGAGCGGCACTCGGGGGAGCTACCCAACCGAGTTAAAAAGTGTATCTCTGTCGAGCACAATCAGGCTCCGGCCGGCTATAATCAAATAAAAAAGGTCGAATGGGTCAAAGACTCCAAGCTTACGTGCCCTCAGCACAAACAGATACTAAAACAAGAATCTGGGTCCACCGTCAACCCCGACGGCACCCGGTAATACAAAACAGCCTAACCCTGCTGTATATACAAGCTCGGCATCTCAGCACGAGCGTAAACTCGTCCTACAATAATCTAAGTATCCACCTCGCACTAACAGCGGTGATACAAGAACAGAAACGGCTCCTAGAACTAAATCTGATAACAGTTTCGAAAAGTGACGGTTGTAGGTTCGCGAGTTTTCTCATAAGTCAAATCCCAGTTCAGCATGTAAATCATGACTATAAATTATTAATTTATGCTCCAAATTCAGATTTCATATAAACACATGCAAATTCATGAATTCGAGCTACTAACATGATCGATCAGATAATAAAACAACATGCTGCACTCTCTACAACTTAGGAGGAATTCCGAAGCTTTCGGCAACATCAACCCACCTCAAACGCTATCCAACAAAGGCTAGGAGTCGAGTGGAAGGCCTCCAAACAAAACCAGCTGAAATCGGGCTCAAACCTACCAAAAATAGGATTCGGATCCCCCCGCTCAAGTTCTGGGCGCCCAGAACATCAGCCCAGAACTGCAGCCTGGCAACACGACCAATATGGATTCAACATGCGATAAAATCCAAATCCTAAGTCCAAATGCAGTGAAAATTTACCCAACTCACCAGCAGGGGCTCAAGACCAAACCCTCCAAATTTTAGCCAAAACGGAGTTCGAATCGATCTCCAAAAAGCCTTTGCACTTATTCGGACCCACTTCTGGACCCTCCAGAACTGCATTCAGAATTTCCAGCAACTAAGCAAATAATACTTCTAGCATAAATCCTAGAATTCCAACAAATCTAGCCCAGGGAAAAGGGTCACAAACCTCCCAAATACAGCGATGGATCAATCCAAATCTTCTCCAAGACTTCTAACAAAAATCTGGATTCAAAAATCCAAGAAATCCATCAAGGATCTACAATTTCAGCACTTAAGCTTAAATCTTAAAATCTGAGCTAGTACTCACCTTTGAATTCTTAATTCAGGTGGAAAGAACCTCCAAACCAGCAAGGGATGACGGAAAACCAATCTTCACTTCGAAAATCCAGCTCCAAAGAGATTTGGATCCATAAGATCAAAGGAAAACCCAAATTTCAGTTCAAGAACACAAGGAGTCCAGTAAAACAGCAACTGCAGCGTACATACCTGTCCAAAATGCGATTAGAAGGATCCCACAATTTTCTCTACGAGTCCACAATCCAACAAATCAAGTTTTGTGGGATTTGGACACTCCTACACTGCACACGAGCAGAAACGCCACAGGTCGATGCTGCTATTCTGCAGGAATCCAAGGCCTTCAATGGAAAAGATGGAAATTGGAGGAGTAGGAGGGGTTCCCTGCAATTTTCCAGGGTTCACCAAGAGAAGGGAGCAAAGAGGGCTTCAGGGTTTCATCCACCACCAATATAGCCAAAGGAAAAGATGTAAAGAGCTACAAGAACACAGCTGCAAACCTGCACCATTGCTGGAAACCCAACATTCGGGCGCCCGAAACCCAAGAAGTGGGCGCCCGGTTCTTCCAGCCTGTACTCATCCAGCACTTCAGACTCTCCGCCCGCGGTCTGGTATGCCCTAACGTGGTCCGGCGGAACTCACCTACCACCTCACACGTGTCACACGAATCGATACTCACGAGGTAAACTTCCGGACTCACTTTCCGGGCGCCCGAATACTGGATCCGAAATGACTTAGCAAATCAAGGAATAAGCACTCAACAACTGGGCGCCCAAAACATAACTTCCGGGCGCCCTAATGTACCAAACGCCCAAAACTTCAGTTTTGGCTTATTTCGGTGCTCCGAGTCCGTTTTCGCGTCTATTTTGCGTCAAAACGACTCCGACTTGTTTCGACCCTCTCCAGAAGTGTCGAATAGTCTAGGATACTGCAGTCATTTCGTCAGTTAGGCCCCTGGGGTACTACAGCCCCTTTTCTTAAAATGACAAAAATGCCACTAGGTCCCTCAAAAAGCATATATTTTAACTTTAGTCCCTATAAATTAAATCTTGAGATTTGAGTCCGTTTTTGAGTCTATTTCGCGCTAAAACGTCTCCAACTCAACAAAAAATTCATACTGCAACCTTGCCTATTTGCTAAGGTCCAGTATATCACAATCCGTTCACGATATAGGTGGGTACTTCGATCCGAAGTCGGTACTATAGTGCACGCTCGGTGATATCCCTTCCTCTCTTTCTCTTTACTTACTATATACACTTGTTCCATGTTGAGCACATCACCACTTGACTTCACCTTCGTTGCTCTACTTTAGTTATATTCCTGCTGTGATGATCTAGAAGTAGAGCGGTAGTTCTTCATAGCTTATGCATAATTATCTATCAATCATTGACCTGAGTGGTCGGTTTTCGTGAGATTGTGTTGTTAGTTGACCTTGTGGTCGGTGACACTCCTATTTGTATATTGCATGATATGACATTAGTTGACCTTATGGTCGGTGACACTCCTATTTGTATATTGCATGATATGACATTAGTTGACCTTATGGTCGGTGACACTCCTAGTTGTATATTATATGATATGGCATTAGTTGACCTTGTGGTCGGTGACACTCCTATTTGTATATTGCATGATTTGACATTAGTTGACCTTATGGTCAGTAACACTTCTAGTGGTATATCGCATGACTCGACATTAGTTGACCTTATGGTCGGTGACACTCTTAGATAGAGATTGACCTGATTGGTCGGTGACTCCTCATGGATTATTCTCTTGTCTACTTGCCGATATTGGCTATTGAGCATATTGCATCGATCGCCACAGCTCGTGAGCATTTCACGCACATCAGCGGTCTGATCCAGCACAAAATGGTGTTCTTTTTCTAAAAAAGTGGTCGTACTTTCGACCTTTGAGCCCTACGAGGTGTCTGTTAGGATTATATGCCGGGTGGGCGACAGGACGTGACTTAGCCTGAGGTCTTTAGACCGAGGTCTTTAGACCAATATGGTAGTTGATTTGGTTGTTGGTATTATTCATCCATTTGATGCATTGGTGTATTCTGTTATTCTTTACAGTAGTGAATAGTTATGTATTGATTGGTGGTTGTAGTTTTTTTCCAGTCATTATTGCTACTGTTCCAGTACATCTGTTGATTATATTTGTTTGTCGATTTCTACTTTATCTTGCAATAGCGGTTACTTTTGCATTTATTGCTAGTCGTTATTCTATTGCTACTGTACCTAATTTACATGTTCACTACTGTTGATTATCTCTACCGTCTGCCGGTGAGTGCAGCTTGCTTTCGTCGGCTTGCGGTACCCATTGGGAAGGGGAGACGTGTTTACATGTTCTCACCCCCCACCATTTTTTAGGTGACACGGACGGTGAGGGTCAGGATGGTGCGTGAGGACGATACTAGATAGCTGTGTTCCTGATTGGTCCTCAAAGACCTTTATATTTCAGTATTTAGTTCATCTTTTTGTATCTGTTGGATTAGTTTAGTTCATTACCAATTAATGTCTAAATAACAATGGATGGGTGTGGATTATTGTTATTATGTGATTATCAGTTGTTTTCATCAGATTATTTGTGTTCTATGGTTGTATGTGTGGTTGACTTTGTATGGAGGTGCTACGCCTGGGGAGACTCTGTCCGTTTGTACAGGGGATCCTTTGTCCATGTGGTGGGTCTGTGCGCGTCCACGGGGTGTTCTCAAAGGTGTTTAAAAAGAAAAATTATACATTTTTTTCACTGGCTTTTCCTAAAATAGATTTTTAAAAGAATCCCGGGGCGTGACAAATTAAGATGGTATCAGAGAAAATTTCAACCACAGTTAACCACGGTTTAGAATGACCCGTAGGATGACCTAAGGTATTTAGGCACGTGAGAGTGCGGGTTGGTTTGGGTTTGAGTCTCGGTGTGTCGAGTTGGGTCGGTTGTAACCTTACTTGACGGTAGCCCTATTATATATCTCGAGTTAAGAGGTGTATGAGGTTTACTGCCGAGGCAATGGTGGACAGTGCGTTGGTGACGAGTCGTCAGGGCATGCAGACTGCCTCCGGTGGCTCATGGATAGGTGACTGCACTATTGGGACTTGTCTAGCAGGTCTATGGAAGTAGGTTGCAGCGGGTTACTAGCCAGGTCCTACTACTTGGGCTAGGTGCGGGAGTGGATGAGGATACTCCTGTGGGTGTCGCTCATGATATGGCTATTGCTGCGGTTCCTACTATAGCTTCGGTGTTTCTTAAGGTACGGAGTGCTAACAAGTATTTGAGTATCACACTCCTTCTATAAGGAGTTAGTGACGACGCGTACATCCCCGAAGTATTTGGGGTAACTGGTATCTGTTAGATGTAATCAAGCACGTGGTTCTGAGTGTTGAGTAGCACTTGACATGTACTCTTTAGTCAGGCTTTGATGTGTGTCGTATCTCCAACTAGTTGTTGGTGATAGATCGAAGGGTATTCCTCATTCCTTTTGATAAGTACGTTGGCTGCAGACAACGTCGTATCAAAAGTAGGGATGGAATACTCCACCCCGTATGGGGATATCCTGATTGGGTCTGTGTGTGTTCTATGCTAGTCAATCTTTTTTCATTGTCTTGTGGAAGGTAGTGCATGGTCGTTTCCGTTCACATAGTGAGACTTGGGAAAGTCCAGGTGGTATGTGCGTAGTGGACTTATTGTCACTGCAACTTGTGTATGCATCCATTCTTGGCTTGGTTATTTGCCAACCTCGTTGTTGTGCGATGCACGGATGGATGGTTTGATAAGTGGGACAGTTTTGGTCAAGCTACTGAGACGGTTGAATCCGCAGATGGTAACGTATTGCATCTGATCATTGTTTCAAGCGATGTGGCACGCTGAGCGTACACGATTTACGATATGTCTTATCTTAGGTATTGATGGCATGGACGCTTAGAAACTCATTGCAACTTAATCACTGATCTAGTCACTTGGTGACAGGCACGCCAGGGTCTCATGGAGACATATATTTAGTGTTGCCGGGTATATGGATCGCTTAGCTTCCTTCAGGGACGGGAGAAATAGGGTCTCGTAGAGACAAGTGTTGGGCATCACTGGTGGTTATGGTCGCATATCGCGACTGGCATCTCTAGTAACCTAGTGACAGACGTGTGAAGGAAATTGTTAGGTCGGGTCTACTTGAATGATAAAGTTGAGCGGGTTGATTTGATAAGCTCAATTGGTAGAGGTAGCCTTGGACCTTTTGGCCCAGGCGGAAGCTTAGGTTTTGGACCTGGTAGTGAGTTGAATGCCATCGGCAGAATTCGACGGTGAGTGTCGAGTTTGATGGCCTTTAATGCAGGCTGGTGGGAGGCTATAACCTCCAAGGTGTGTGGTGTTAACGCTAGATGCTAGCATGGAAGTGTCGAGCCGAAATTGAGCTCTTGGGAGATTACGATTATTTATTGGTATCTCTGGAAAAGGTGAACGTGGTGACCAACGCCGAAGCCCGTGCTCACTGCCCAGAGCACAAATGGAGGCCGAGGAGCATGTCGGGGCTACGTGAACACCTTACTAACAAGGCTGCCGGGAGCGATATTGTCGGATCTGCCAAGCGGGGCTTCTCCGATGGTAACTAGGGTGAGCACGGATGTCAGCGGCACATCGAGGTCACCGTGCTCACCTTTTGGGGGATCGGCGATCACCCCGATGGCCGAAACGATGAAGTCGGTCCCAAAAAATCCTAGCTCGGGCTATGATGGGGAAGGAGGAGCCAAGCCCGACCTCCGTCGGCTTGGGGTGCCGCGCGCCGGCAAGGGGAGGGTGCAGTCGGCAGGGGAGGACCAACGGAGCAGGTGGCCGGCGGCGGGGTGCGGCGGCAGCGACACTAGGGGAACTACGGCCGAATCAGGCGAGGTTCGGGCTAGGGTTCGAATCCCGAGGAAGGGGAGAGGCCGGGCTCGATGGGGCGATGCCGGAGGGTGGCACTGGTCCACCAAGGGCCATCGGAGACGACGGGGGAAAGTAGCGGCAATTCTGGACAACCGCAGCAGCCCGGGTACCCCAGATCGGGTCCGAGAGGTTCTCCCAGTGCAGCGGCGCACAGGGGCATCGAGGCGGCTCGAACGGTGGTCACCGGACTCCGGAAGGTCGGTGGCGAGGGTCCATTGCGGCGCAGCCAAGGGAGAGGAGGGTCCCGAGCTTTTCCAATAAGAGGGAGAGAAGTATAGAGTGAGAAAAGGCTTGGGAGGGGCTCGGCCGGGGCTGCGGCAGCCGGGGGGTGGTCGCTGGCTGTCGGAGGGTGGTGTGGCACAGGTGAGGGAAGAGGGGGTTGCGGCTATGGGGCTAAGGAAGAGGAGTAGGTTGGGTTTTTAGGGTTTCTAACCCTAACATGCAACTTATAGCAACCACACATTTGCACTTTGACCCCTCTAAACCTTAAATTTTAAATCGAGTCCCTCATAGCACGCGCAAAATGCCCAAAGGTACATCCACGTGCGATTTCATGCAAAAAGGTACATAAAATGTTGGGACTTTTTCAAAATTATCAAATTACCATAATAGACCACTCCTTGAAAATCATGCAATTTTGGACAATCGGCTCGACAGATCGCACCAGCGCTTTCGGCACTGTCGGACCATCCGATCTGCATTTGCGTTTCGTCAGAAACGGTTGCCGTTCTGCGAGAGAATTCCATCCCTCTTTCCGCCTCAACCTATTTATATATATATAGTAGGGCTATTATACTCTTATGAGTATAGAGCCCTTCGTACTCATAAGTTGTTTTCGATGATGGAGCTTCCGAATCGACGATCCACACCGCTAAATATGATCTAGAGTATTTGAAACTTCTAGAAAATGAATTTCGTAATTTTTTGAAATCATAATATAGTTCATCAAGCGAGTATAAAATGAATGGTTAAAATCGAACGACGTCCTAAAATGGATGATCGAATACTTCAATTTAAGATCAAAGTTATTGATATTTATCTAGATAGTCAATAGAATTTTCTATCAAAAATTCAACCGATTTTGATTCTTTTACACCGTTAAACTAGCAAGTATCCCATACAGGCCGTTAAAAATTGTCAATTTTGAGATCTTTTGATCGTAAGGTAAATGATGTCAAATAAATGATGAAATTTAATTTCTAGAAATTTTAAATGCTCTAGATAATGTTTAACGATATGGATCATCGATTCGGAAGCTTCATCATTGAAAATAACTTATGAGTACGAAGGCGATCGTACTCATAAGAGTATAAAGCCGGACTCTATATATATAGAGAGAGAGAGAGAGAGAGAAAGAGAGAGAGAGAGAGAGAGAGAGAGAGAGAGAGAGAGAGAGAGAGAGAGAGAGAGAGAGAGAGAGAGTGAGAGAGAGAACTAGGCAGGAATACTATCAATAGCACCAAGCTATTGGTGTTATTAGTTTTTTAGCCCTTGGATTGAGAAAAGTACGGTTAGGATGATGTAGGCCCCCCTAGGGTTGAGTGGGTGGTTGGTTGAATAGTATAATCTAACGGGTAAAAATGATCAAAGGGTTAAATCTAACGGTGGAAAACTCGATAGCACCAAGCCCTTGGTGCTATCGATAGTATCCCAGCCGGACTCATAGAGAGTTGAGCTGGAATAC